>JBBPCZ010134848.1:0-21784 GCA_037974445.1 Brycinus macrolepidotus | reverse complement strand
ACACACACACACACACACACACGCACACACACACACACACACACACACACACACACACACACACACACACACACACATAAATCAGCAAGATTAGAAATCCAGTTTTACCTTCACAATATTGTATCTGTTGAAAATTCCCCCAGCATGGCCTCCATCCCTATGTTCTCTTATTGTACTTTGCATCTATTCAAATATAACACAAATACAAGACCTTAATACCAGACCAAGGCATGACCGATACTGACAAGGCACAATCAAGTGGCACTTCATAGAAGCACTAAAAGGAAGAAAAAAGTGTACCTCCTCTTCAACAGACTGAAATTCCTTGTCATCAGAGGCCAAATCAATCAATATAGTTCCACTGTTGGCTGTGTTCAAAGTCAAGTAGGGGTTCAAATCTGAAGAATACCAAAAAAATACATAAATCAATTAGTTAAGCATATATCTTAAGACTTCCACTTCCCAAAACCAAGACTTTAATTGGAATGTTTGCCTAGTAAGTACAATCCATTAATTAAAAATGCATGGACACTAATTAAAACGTCCCTTGAACCACATTAAGAATAATTTAAACTCTGAAGCAAAAGTACTTACTCTGAGGCCCACTGATAAGCCTCTCCACTCCTTTGATGATCTTGTGCCTGTGGCCATAAGCATTGACCCCAATCTCCTTTAGCTCTTTGTGCCCCATTTCCACCAGGACATCCAGAGTTATCTAACAGAGTCCCAGATTTCCACAGGACCACCAGGCAGAGAGGAACAAGAATGTACTTTTAATAAAGACACTTCTACATTTTGGAAGTGATCATTCTGTCATACGTGAACACACCACAGCACAGTGTGAACAGCAGGAAATTCTTTCTCTGCATTTAACCCATTCACCAAGTGAAGCAGCGGGCAGCCAGGAACACGGCACCCGGGGAGCAGTGTGTGGGGACGGTACCTTGCTCAAGGGTACCTCAGAGGTGCCACTAGCAGTCTTGGGAATCGAACCCACGACTTCCTTATCGCAGGGCGAACACCCTAACCACCCTAACCACTAGGCTACCAGCTGGATGTATACTGTATAATGGATGTATGGATGTATACTGAATATGTGCTAAACTAAGCTCAGTTTCCCAAAACAACTCCAGGACAATAAAACATTTCCTTGATGCTGCAGGCATCATCATTATGAACAATTCATAATATATACCATTATATATATCTATAATATATCCCCAAACAATAAATGTATTAGGGATTTGTGCCTTTAGCCAACTATAATGAAAACTATAATATCTACTTTTTATGTGCACTTATGTGCAGTTGTCTGACCATGTGCAGTATCATGTGATGTTTTTCAAAATGGGTGCTGAATTAGTTAATTATGTGCAATATTTTATGTGCAATAGTCTTACATGTGCAATATCACTACTTATGTCAGTATTACTTATATACTACTGATCTCTACTAAGTGCAATCACGTTCTCCTAACTACCATCTGTGTCGTTAGATTTCATCAAACTGTGTTACTTATCTATAGTATTTATACCCAGCATTTGTGTAGATATCATAGTGTATTTCATATTGAGTTTTTTTCTACAGATTTTTATTTGGATTTATTTAGACTTTGATATTTTATATTGCTCTTGTCTATGTGTGTCTTTGCAGTCATTACATATGCATTTCTCCGGTATCAAAGTTTTCTGATTCGGATACTTCTTTGGTTGCAGATTTGAAACAAAGTAGCTCTGTGCATTAGGTGAATAATATCAAAATTCTGAGACCTGTTCGCTTTTAAAGATCTCCAGAAGATGCTCCAGACCAAGTTTATGAAGGAACTGCCCAATACTCAAGTCCACAGCCATTTCTGAGAAGACAAAAGAAATATGTTCAAGGTGGGAATGTCTGTCCATTTAAATGAATAGCTTGTCAAAAAAGCGCAGTTTTGCACAATTTTCCATTACATTTTGCTGCTTCAGGCTAAAGTGGCAAATAATAAGTCATTCGAAACCAAAAATGAAACAAACAAAACATAGGATTCAGGATGTACTTCCTTACACGGTAATTGATAACAGCATGTAATACAGTGTCAGAAATCACATAAGCAAGTATAGTTTAGTTTATTGTAAAATGTCAAAATGCAAAAAACCAGCATGAAGCCAATAAAACAAGCCTCTCAGACTCACCTTCCTTGGGCTTTTCCACTCCACTGGCTCCTTCCTCTCCAGAAGGCCCCAGCAGCTCAGGGAAGGCCCCATTCTGAGGGTCTAGGTCAGAGCCGGATGGGTGGGGTGTGGCGCTAGAGGACACCTCACCACCAGTGACTGACACACTGATGACCTGCGGTTTGTAGCAGGCTGGTAATGCAGTCGGCGGCATGGCTGCACTTAGTAAGGCACGAACATCATCTGCCTGGAGTAAATGAACAAAGTAACAAAAGTAGAAAGGGGTTAGATGAGTGGTGATGTAATGGATGGTGCTTAGCAAAAACATCTATTTTTCACCCCAATGTTGAGTAAATGATCTGCCAAAACATGTTTGGTGTGCTGCAGCTACAAAACAAATGAGCCTAGCCAATAAGCAATGAAGGCTAATGTCCCCATCATGAAGTTTCCTTCATGTTAAGTAATCTGAAACATGGTTTTAGACACTGGTCTACTTAAACTTGCAAACTCATGCTGTATAGCTGAAAAACAGTAGACTAAATTTTACCTACATTTGGCTGTTTTATTAAAAAAAAGCATGTTATTCAATTTCAGAAACCACACAAGCAAGCCTACTTAACAACTCAGTAGGACTTAAGCAAGTATGCAATTAATTTTACACAGAGCTACAAGACTAATGCATCATCATCATAAAAAAAGAAGCAAACTTCAGCAAATCTTTCCGCTGAGCAAACACATTTGAGGTAAGGAGAAAAAGCTGATTTACTTCTCCTGTAGCCCAAAATACAAAACACAACTACAGAATATTTTCATGAGAACACACAGAACATATGATTTACGATTTATACTATTTATGCTAAATTGTTTATTTAAGTTGAAGAAAAATCCAATTTACACAATAGCTCCCATACTACAATTAATTAGCAAAGACATGCTTGGTGTCTGAAATGAAAATCTTTAGTTTTGCACAGGAGTTACAAGGCTAAATTATAAATAATGGACTCGCTGATGTGGGTTCTGACACTGTACAAAATAACAATATACTTTAGCAGCTGCCAGTGGGGAGGATTTGATTAAGTTTTTTGTATCCAGGTTGTTATTTTCCCTGTCTGTTTCCTGGTTCCTGAAGAGCACCATTCCTGGAGGACCGGCAGGGGAGCACCAATGACTTTTTTCAGCTGTCCTTATTGTTCTCTGCAGTCTGTTCCAATCCTGTTTCTGGGCGCCCCAAACCAGACTGTGATGGATGTGCACAGGACAGATTCAATGACTGCAGTGTACATCAATCCCAACAGCTCCTGTGGCAGACGAAACACTCTCATTTGCCACAGAACGTACATCCAGTAGAATTCTAGTAAACTGGGATGCTGGTGCTGTCGTCCCACCACTACTTATGTTCACTCTGGTTTATCATACCCCTTGACTCTGCATTTTCTAGCTAGGCTGCTATAGCAAGGTATGCCGGAGTCTCAACTTGCACTCTTCATAGTTATACCCCGTAAACTTAAACAGAACTAAATCTGTCGTCTGTTTTCTCTGAGGGGAACTGCTGCCCATCTTTCTAGCCCGAATGATCACCACTGGGGCTCCAGGTCACCAAATCATCCTGGATTTGCAATCAGTTGTAAAAAGGGCTATATAAATTGTTGGAAAAAGGGCTATATAATTGAACTGAATTGAATCCTCTGCTGAGCTTTTTGAGGATGGAGTTGATGGTTCACTGTTGACATGTGGGCAGTTGGTAATTGTGAGGGGGAGCAGTGCTGAGAGGCGTTTCCTAAAACCCACTTTCATCTCCGTAATGTGAATGGTTTAGCCTGATGACTGTAGTATGGTCGGTAACCTGGGTCCTTGGAATGCAGTCACTGATGTAGAGGGAGGAGACCAGTGGAGAGAGGACACATTCATGGGAGCACAAGGGCTGATTCCCTGTACACTCACAGTGACTTCCCCCAGGCTCACCTGCTGTTTCCTGCCAGTCAGGAAGTTGGAGATCCACTGACAGATGACAGGGATAAAGTAAGCTGGGAGAATTTGGAGGAGAGGATTTATAGGATGACTATGCTGAATGTTAAGCTGAAGTCCACAGTCAGGCTCCTTGTATCCCTGGGCAGACACGGCGCTGCAAGATGTAGTTCAGTCCCATGTTCACAGCATCATCCACTGACCCGTTTGTCCTGTAGGCAAACTGCAATGGGTCCTGTGACAGTCTTCAGGTGGGCCAACACCAATCTCTCAAAGGACTTCATGACCACAGACATCAGAGTAATGGACCTGTATTCAATAAGTCCTTCTCTTGGGAATGGAACGATATTGGCGCATTTCAAGTGGAAGGGGACTTCACAAAGCTCATTAGATTTGCTTAAGATCTGTGTGAAGACTGGAACAGCTGGTCAGCACAGACAGGAGGAGACCCTGTCTGAACCTGGTTCTTTCCCATAATGGCCAGCTCACATTCTCTCCATGTATCTGGAATGCAGCCTGAGATCTGGAGGTAGGTTGCAAGAGGTGTGATGAGGACTGCTGTCGTTGGAATAGATGAGGAATGTGAATCTGTCCCACTCAGAGCTGCAGTAGAAGACATCCAGGTCTTTGGTTGCCTAAGCATGGGGGTGGTCTTCTGTATTTTTTTATGTCTTGCAGACCTTTCCACACTGATGCAGGGTTGTTAGCTGAAAACCTGCTTTCAGCTTTTCAGTATAGCTTCTTTTATCCACTCTGGTCATCTCAACGAATTTCTGGCCATCTTGTTCAGAGCTCCACTTTCACTTTTGTGGGGTTCCACTTGGTCTGTCTCAGTCTGGCTTTGAAACATGGCTTTCTATTGCTGTATGTGCAGGAGACCATGGCTGGCACACACATCTTTGACAAAAATTGATGAAAGATGTCATGGTGTCAGTCAGGAAGTGGAGGATTTTTGATTGTGGGACCCTCTTGTTAAGGGTGGCCAGGTTAAAACTAACTAAAAAAGCGGGCTGGTTATTCCTTCTGGCTTTAAGAAAAAAAAAAAAAAAAAAAAAAAAAAAGTGCAATATGAATTTGCATTCCTTTGGTTGTCGGCTACATTAGCCTCATAGGTCCAGATCCACAAACTCCGTAAATCAAACATGTCTTGGGTCTTTGGACTAAGGTGAAATTATATAAATTTTACTTTTTGCTTTACTATTCCTTTAAAAGGTGCAATAAGTACTGTTCCACAAAATGCTGAAATAGACAATAATAATAACCCTTGTTTGAACGCAGAGACAAAATGTCTCTCTTCTGTAGTGATCAGATCTACAATAATGGCTCTTATTCTGTGTGACAAGCCAAGAGGTCAGCAGGGACCCACATAATTTGACAAAAAAAAAATACTTATTGCACTTTTAGGCAGTGTGTTTTGTGCTGAGGTTTAATTAGGCCAGAAAATAGTGGCATAACTAGTGAAGAATGCAATGGTCAGTCACAGAAAAAGAGGTGCTTTTTGGGGTACCGTGACAAGGTCCAGCGGTGATTGCCCTTCCTGGTTCCGGAGCATGGGGTCAGCCCCATGGGCCAGTAGCAGAGCACAGAGCTGTGTCCTGCCTTTTTGTGCCGCCTCATGGAGTGGGGTGAACGCCCACTTATCTGTGGCATTGACGCATGCATTGTATTTGATGAGCAACGCGGCCACGTCCACATGCTGCAAACAAAGCACATGGCTTGTCTCATACCGCCCATCATGTAGGACTCACATTATTTCTCCATCAAAAAGTCAAGCTTTTATTTTCAGGCTTACAGAACTTTTTAAAGTGTGCTTTTATTTTTAAAGGCACCAATCACTGCCTGGAACTTTCATCAGACGCTGCATTCATGGCCAAGTCTGTGTTTCACAAGAGATCTGATTTCTCCCATTTGCAGTTCCGTGGCATTGATAGAGCAGAAACTAATACATTTATAAGCTTCCTAGGCAGAACTTTAAGTTTCATACATATGATGCGCTATTTGTATATTATAGCTAAGTACCGGGATATTCAGATAACTGCGAGGCTAAATGCTTTTATCATTTATTGTGCTACCATAAGCTATTACTGTTTTTTAAATAAATTAAAAAACAACTAAAATAGATCATTTTATTAAGTCTATGTTTGCTGCATAACCTTTTCTTGCATTTAATGTATGTTGAACAAAATTAAATACCTCAATCTTCCCTAAAATGATCCTAATCCTAATCCTAACCCTAACCCAGAAAGATAACAATTTGAACATCAGCAGAACTATTAGATCTACATCACTAGATCTATATAGATCTAGTGAATCTATTTGGGTCTATCCAAATAAAGTGGGAGCAACATTTTTTTCCAGACCTCAAACGGTTCTACTTTTTCTTTTTCAGTTCTCATGAATAAAACACGTGAGCCTCAGAGTTAGTTTAATACTAATATACAGACCTGCTGTCCAGAAATGAAACTCACAAAACAGAAAAGAAACCAAAACAGTATGAAGCACTCTAGGCATACTTTGGATTGCCACTTAAAAACAAAACATCATAAAGGTCAAATCATATACGTCAAATGTGGATCCTGAAGCAAGACCATTTGAGAACCACTTGTTTAGTGTTAATATTTACGCTTTTACTTTCTTATATGCTTATTGTTAATATTGTGTACTGATGCAAAGACTCACACCACCCACATATTTGTCCTTAAATACCTAGAACTGTTGGTGTCGAGTAAAGTGTTGAGTTCTCCAAAAAAGTTAATTGCTACTAAATATAGTAAATAACTGCAAATTGTAAAGAAACCCAAGTAACCTTATTTAGTCAACTGTGCAGAAAAAAACCTAAAAGGGGTTTATTATGATAACACTTTAGATTCTTATTTCTCAAACCTTTTAGCTAAAATGCTGGAATGACTGATTTCAAAGTAGACAGTAAATGAAAAGATTTAAATATGCACAGAATCTGTTAGAGCATAGATCATTGGGGTGTGTTGCCCAAAATCAGCCTTAAGGCCAATTTAACATCTTGAGAAAGCTTTCAAAGTGACAAAGTGATACAAAGTGTTCAGGATAGTCAGTGACTGCTGTTATTAATCCCTCCTCCATTGCTACTGTCAAAGAAGGCCCAACTTACTTTCATCTCATTGGTCAACACTGGAAAAAATGTAAGGTAGTTGAAAAAGACGTAAAGACATATGTGCTTTGACCACTCCAAGGTTAACACAAGATGCCTGGAGCGCCAAGTACAAAAGACCATTGTGCAGGGTGCATCAAATGCAAGGAACCCAGCATTCAGAAAGGAGCAAAATACATCTATTTCATTGAATGGTGTTTTTGAAAATCCAGGGTCCATCATTTAGTGCACTTTAACCTGGGTTGCCAGGGTGAGCATGTGAATAGAAATGAGACTCACCCCATAAGAGGCAGCATTATGTAATGGAATGAGTCCTCCTTTGTCCTGAGAGTTCACCTCTGCTCCATGCTGCAGCAAATACTCTGCCACCTCAAGGTTATTATAACCAGCTGACACCCGAAAAACACAAAAACAAATAAGTCATAAGACGTTACTTTATGTGATTCACTCAGATGAAAACAAGCCATGCTTATAGCGGTTTGAAAAATTTCCTTTCTGTGCATTTTCCCCTTTATTTTATCCCTTGAAAGAATGCTAATGTGAAAAAAAAAGAAATAATCATGAACTGCCAAATTGTACCTCAATTCAGTTGGGTTATGTTGGAGTCTGAGTTATTTTTTTTAGAAATTGGCCCTTAATGAACTATTTCCACTTTGTAATACAGGAAATAAAAACAATACAAACTTTTCTCCTAGGATTTTATTTTGGTCAACAAACAAGAAGCGTACTTTGAACACGTTAACTGATCGTAATTGGTTCAAACAGTTTAAATGCAGTTGTTCACTACCTTCAGATCAATGATTCACACCACATGCATTTCACATCCCTAGAGCACAGGACTGAACGTGTATATGAGGTGTGAGGGAGGTCGACCTGCTGTGTGTACTAACCTGCCAGATGAAGCGGTGTGGAGTGGCGCCCCTGCGAGTCCCTGCAGTTGACGTTGTCCGGCCTACAGAGCTTCTTGACCCTGGCCAGACAACCTTTCTTGGCTGCGTCTAGCAGCGCAGCATCACCCCTCAACAGGTCCTGGATGTCCGTGTCACCCTCCTTCACCAGGTCCAGCGGTGTGTTCCCGTCACGATTCTTCTTGGTGGGGTCTGCACCATGCTGTAGAGACACACAACTTGTTGAAGGTATTAAACTGCGCATTGTGTGTCTATTATGTGGTCCATTAAGAAAATTATACGGTGGTTTTCATTTGGAATGAGGTACATAAATGGCGCTACCTGAAGCAGCAGCTTGCAGATGTCATATTTGCCCTTGGCAGCTGCTTCGTGCAGAGGTGTGAACTTCCACAGGTCTGCCACATTAATCACTGCACCATGGATGACCAACAGCTCGGCCACCTCATAGTGACCGTAAGAGCAGGCATTGTGCAAAGGTACAAGACCTCTAAAATAGAAATAAAGCAAAAAACATAAGCACGTCCCTGATAAATCATCAAACATAAGGCACATCTTCATGGCTGACATGAGGATATTTCTTGAACTTCGGAAGGTTACGTAATAGGTTGAAATCCCTTTGCTTCCTGATGGCCAGAAACTGCACAAATCTCCTCTCAAAACTCTGCCATAGACCGTCCGCGATAACAAGACTCCTCGTCACTTCATGAAGATACTGCTTTAGTCTGAATGGGTAGTCACATATTACAGAATATCTTTGTAGCTTTATAGATTTTCCTTATATGGATTGGGGAGTTAATAGCAAGTTTTAAAAATTTTTTTTTCTTGTTATTGGTTCTCTAACGACAAAAATAGGAACACACAGGGCTTTGTACAGACAGAGATCTTACCCTTTGTCTTTGGCATGCACGTCAGCTCCATGCTGCAAAAGGTACTCCACCACAGTCACACGGTTGTATCCAGCCGCAAAGTGGAGTGGAGTGGACTGCCGGCCCTCGACATCCCTGCAGTTCACATTCTGCAGCGTACAGAGCTTCTGTACACAGATACAAACAACCATACCAAAACAAATGTATTCCTGTTGCAAAAATCAAGTAACCAGTCGTGGATGGCTAATTGTGGGTAGCATTCTGCCGAACTATCCTAAGCAAACAAAATTTGTCCATTTGTGAAATGTGAACACACCACGGCACGGCACACAGTGTGAACAGCACTAAATTGTTCTCTGCATTTAACCCATTCACCAAGTGAAGCAGCGGGCAGCCAGCGATGCAGCACCCGGGGAGCAGTGTGTGGGGACGGTACCTTGTTCAAGGGTATCTCTGTGGTACCACTGCTAGTCCTGGGATTCGAAGCCATGACCTTCTGATCATGGGGGCAACTCCCTAACCACCAGGCCACCAGCTGCCCCAAAGCACTTCTAAAAGCGCTTCTGTAGGCAGGAAGACTTTGTTACCTTTACAGTCTCCAGGTCTCCTGACTTAGACGCCTCCAGCAGTTGTCTGTCTGTATCCGAGTTCCCCAAAAGCCCACCCTCTGGCAGAGGAGAGAGACAAAACAGCAACATCAGGACATCATTTGTCTACAAAGCCTTACGGAGACAGCTACCTTCTTAGTGGCGGTGACGAGACACTTTGGTAGGTAAAGGTATTTTTTGTTGGTGAACTATTCACAGTCCAGCAATGGCAGCCAGGTGTTTAAAATCTAAATGCAGCACTGCTGTGTGAGCCACTCTGTGTACTAAACTGAGTGGCAGAGTGGTCCTGACTACGGATCAATGGGAGAATGTGGGCTAACAAATGATGTAGAGAAACAAATGGATTTACAGGCTGTAATCTACTAAGTGCACTAATATGTGGAGCTTAAAAAGTGAGTGCAGATACAAGCAAGTGTACCTAATGAAGTGTCTCATCGATGTATTATAAACACAAGAGTCTTTCAGATTACTTGCAGAAGATTAATGAAATGTATTAACATGGGCTGAATGCATTACTTTTTTTTCAATTCACACAAAAAGCACACTGAGCTGCGTTTTAAATGTATGAAAGCTGCCGCGCTAATATGGACATCTGAAGTGAAACAACTGTATGTAGCATTCCGTTTGGACTCTAATGTATGACTTCTCACCCTGCAGAATCTCTTGGAGGCTCTCATTGGCAAGCTGAACAGGGGAGAAGCCCTGAAGGGAGGTCATGAAGGGGTCACAGCCAGCACTGATCAGCAGCCGACAGCTCTGAAGGTGACCACACTGAGCAGCCTGGTGCAGCGGCGTCTGACCCAGACTGTCCACTGCGTTTACCTGCACGTAAACAGCAACAGTGATGACTCTCCCAGTGGACAGTGGTTGATTTTCATGTCTAGTTCCATACGAGGTTAAAGCAAGTTAAAAGGAAAAAAAAATTACTCTACTTACTCAAATCCTTATCCCAAGGAAGTCAATCAGCCAAGCAATGTTTGGTACTTGTTTGTGTTTCTATTTTTTAGTACTGTACCTACTAACAAGTAATGGCGGCTTCAAGCCACCAGGTAGCACTGTGCAAACTTAATCACACACTCGCTTCAAACCTTGTTGAGCTGTTAAATAATTTCAACAGACTTGCTTACGTGATGTCAGACACTTTACGGCATACTGTTATCTATAAAAACGGACAAAAATATGTTGCATGTCTAAAACAGTAGAAGCCATTTTGAAGCCTGGCTTGAACCCTTCGGTCCTGAATTTTATAATAATTTAATAGTCAATTTATTCATATAGCTCTTAATCTGACACCTTTGAAATTCAACCAATGAAAGAGTCTGGTTTGCAAAATCTACCTAAATGCTATGGAGAAAAAAATAGAAAATTATCCAATGAGAATTTAAGTATTTATCTGTTGCAAACCAAATCTTAATAATGAAGTAAGAGCAGAACCATGAAACCTACAGAAACATGATTCTAGAGGAAAAAACAAACAAAGTTCTCAGAATTCAACGGTTCAGAAATTGACAGGCCTTTTCTGAAGGCCTAGAACACCCTAAGGGTTCCCCTCTGATGTTTCCTTCTATGAAATGTAATATCCCAGTACCGACTACAGAGGCACAGCCCCATATCATCTTGCTCTCATCTCCATATTTCATTGTGTGTATGGTGTTCTTGGGCTTATATGTACAATCTTTCTTTCTCTAAACATGAAGCTGAATTTTAAATAAAAAAACCCCCAAAAAACGTGTATTTACGGACATAAGTGTATTTAGTACATGTTTTTTTTTTGCTGTGCTCTGCTCTGGTGAAAGCTCGAACATTATTAAAGTATGATTTAAACATTTAAAGAATAACTTAACTTTCCCTTAGTTTACTAAAGTTAGGCAGTGATCTTCACCAAAAAAAAAAAAAAAAAGGTCTACACTACTAGGGAATTTCTGCTGCTTTGCGCCGCCATTTTCACTTTATAATTTTGCAAAAGCACTCATTATTGTCAGTTCAATCAATGAACCCTCCCCTTTCACTATTCACCAGACCCAGTTTAGCATTCTGAGCTGAACAATGTTTCCTGACATACTTTCAAGCTGATATTATTACCATCCTTTATTTCTACTGTTTTCTGCACAGACAGCATATGACTGTTGACATCCAGTTCACATCATGTGCATTTTATAATGTGCAATTTTCTGGTGCATTACTACTGTTTTTGTCAATGCCTGTCACTCCATTGTGTACCTGTGTGTGTGTGCGTGTGTGTATATATATATATATATATATATATCTCCAGTGTTCTTACATATATTTATATCCACTCTGTACATATAAACATACATACATATGCTCAGTGTACATACATACATATACTCATCTAAGTTTACATATACATATATATTTTCCAATACACACACCGAAATTTTATATTTCTAGATTGTACAGTGTACATTTTATACTTTACTGTTGGTATTGTTTTCATTCTATTGCTTCTTAATTTTCGCCGCTCTTACCTTTGTACTGTCCACTTTCTGCCGTGACAGTGCAAATTTCCCACTTGTGGGACTAATATTTTGTTGGAGCGGTCTCCAAGTAGAAAAAAAAATGCTTGGCAGTGTCACATGACAAAAAAAAAAAAAAAAATCTGCATAATGTATGTAAATTAGCAGGATATTCTATAATTTTAATTACTGCCTACACTATGTCTGAATGTATTACTCAAATAACAAAAAATGTGTCTTGGGTACATTTCAGGGATGAGAAAATTATGACCCTTCCATTTTGTGTAAAGTGTTTGGGGAGTTAATAGCATGCTTACTTTGGCCTCGTGCTTCACTAACACCTCAATGACATCATTGTGGGATTTCTCAGCTGCGAGATGCAAAGGCGTCAGGAGGCTGCGGCAAAATGAGTAGCGTTAACACAGTAAGTGGATATTTTAGCAAGCAAGACTTCCCACTTAGCTAAATAAATAAATAGAAATTCAAAACCCGGCCTATAGGATACACCCCTCTTATCTAGTTCTATTTTTGTTTCCATTAATCAGTCTGACTAACTAAATATGTTATTACAGCAGAGTGCAAGTGGGGTAGCACATCGCAAGCCTGTGATCACGGACACAAATGAGCATGACTCACTCTCTGGTCTTCTCGTTCACACTGGCTCCTTTCCTCAGCAGCATCTCACAGATCTGCTTCCTCTTGGGATATGATGATGCTAACGCACAGTGCTTGTGAAAAATGCAATAAAGGACGTCAGTAAGACTAACTTGAAATTAACCTCTTCAGCTGTATCAAGCAATGAACAGCTGTGGTGTTTTAGAGCCATAGCTACTGTAATATGAATTTTTTTTTTTTTTTTTTTTTTTTTACCAGTGCTGTCTCATGGGTCTGGGGGTGTTTAAAGTGGACAGTTTCCAGAGAGAGATGCTTTTTAATGCAGTTGAGATCTGCTTCACGGGCTGCCTGCAGCAAAGTGTGTCCTCGGAACTCACCTGGAGAAAACACAGTCACAGCCTGAGAACCTATTAAATGTGAATGCCTTCATTACTGAACGTGAGCTTCAGGTTCTCAGCACACATTTTTGTATTAAAAATGCATAAAATATGATTATGTAGAAAGAATGCCATGAATACACTAAAAATGAAAAAGGCAACAATGAGTGAAACCACTGATCACCACAATTACAGATGAAGTAGTGATTTCGCAATAACTGACCATTCTACCTTTTAGTATAATTAATGGGATTGCTTCAGCAATCACACTACTGTTCTTCTTCAGTTTTATTTGTATTCTTTTTACTATTATTATTCTTTTTATAGCCGAATTTGGCACCAATGACAAAACGTCCATCCATTTCCGAGGCTGTGCGATTTTTGTGGTTGAGTCGGCTCTGTAATATATGGGTAGAAAGAGTTGACGGTCGAGTCACCTTCAAAATGTGTGTCGGAGAGCACGTCTGAGACGTCACAGCTAGGGAGGCCAGAAAGGGACAAAACGTGGAGAAACAAACGCGGAGCAAAACACGCAGCAGACTCAAACAGACTTCAAGACACTAAAGCTCAGGTCAGTTATAAAAAAAAGACATCCGTCACTGTTTGTTGTGGTTAAATTGATAAATAATCAGCCTGTGAATGTGGCTACACATTCAGCCGTCCTTAACCATAAATGGCTTGGTAAGAGCTGGCAAGTTCACGCCCCTCTCGGTGGTAAAGCGCCAGGCACTGAATCAGAACGTCGCCGGTTCAAATCCGTTTTTTTTTTTTTTTAAACGGATTTGCCCATAAAACCAATATTTGGGTGTCTCCAAGCACTGGTTTTATAGCAATCACACAAACACACTTTGCATTTTCTTGCGGAAATGCATCTAGTTATATATTTAATTCCATATCATCTTAAGATGCAACTGTGTCATGTGCTCTTACAGGCCAGGCGCTCTTTGAGCAGTGTGGTAGGGGCCAGGTCGATGGCGCTCTTGTTGTGGCAGTTGAGAATGGTGGGGTCAGCTCCATGGCTAAGCAGCAGAGAACACACTTCTACCCGGTTCTTAGATGCAGCTTCATGCAGAGGGGTGAACTGCCACAGGTCCATTGCATTCACGCAGGCACCATGCTTAATAATAACATACAAAAATACAGTATAAAGTAAGCACACTGCTTGCAGGGCTGAGAATAACGTCATATATAACAGACAGCAGTAGTATTGTTTATAAGCGTTTGAGAATTGAGTATGTAGCTCTCATGTTGAAAAAAGTGTAACTAACCAGAAGCAGTTCTACAAACCTCTAACTTCTGATTTAATGAACTTTACAACACACTTTGGAAACTCTAAAGACACTAGAACAAAAATACCTACCTTGACTAGCAATTCAGTCACTTCATAATGGCCATACGAGCAGGCGTTATGGAGAGGCACAAGATCACTGAAGAAGAAGAGAAAAAAAACAACATACTAAACAAAACTTAAGTACAATAAAGTACTGTTGTTGTGGCTGTGAATGGTATGCTGTCATACCCTTTGTCTTTAGCATGGACGTCAGCTCCATGCTCCAACAACAGCTGTACTGTCTTCACCCGGTTGTAGCCAGCAGCCAGATGCAGAGGGGTCGACTGAAAGTAACCAACAACGGTGCCATTACCATTACATCTACTTTGAATGTAAATATATATTGGCTTTGTGAATCTATATAAAATCTGTTTGGCTAAGCCACTTGGAAGTGGTCTTAAAATGTATATGTACATGGAATAATAGGCTTAATATTGTGCAATAATATTACCCTAGGAACAACGTCACATCATGTCATGTGGGATTAGGAAGATGGTTGACATTGATTTATAAACTTCTGTTGATTGGTAGGCCTCTGTTAACAAACTATATCCTGAAAATTACTTTTCATGTTATTTAACACAAAATTTGAATAAAGAAAATGTATGACTATTTAGTCATCATAAGACTAGAGCTGTGACTGGGTTGTTGATTAGCACAGACTGTCCACAAATGGTGTTAAAAATAAACCTTTATTTTCACCTGGATGTGAATTGAGGGTGACCCTCATTTACAACGTAGCCGAACATTTACAGTGCATAAAGTGACTGAAAATATCAAAATGGAATTTAGTCAGCTTAAAACAGCCCAAATATAAACAGCTAAAAAGAAAACAATCAAGGTCAAATAGAAATTAAAATGGAAAAAATAAATACATTCAGTAAAATAGTAAAAGTAAAATATGAAGTTTAAACGAACAAATTAGAATTTAACATTATTAAGTTTACATATACATATACATATATAGACATTTATATTTTTCAATACATTCATCCATATTTATATTTCTAGATTGTTTGTATAGTGTACTTTTTATACTGTACTGTTGGTATAGTTTTTATTCTATTGTTTTTAATTTTTGCTGCTCTTATCTTGTACTGTACACTTTCTGCCGTGACGATGCAAATTTCCCACTTGTGGGACTAATAAAGGATTATCTTATCTTATCTTATAAGAAACTAAAATCTGACAACCAAATACAACGGTTGAATAAAATAGTTAAAAAACAATGAAATAAATTTTAGTTAAAACTAGATAAAAGTTGCAGGCTGTGTGGAGGTGGTTAGAAATTAGAACTTTAAAATAGTCAAAGGACACCAGAGAGCTGAACTCAGGGTGTCTACAGGTATAAACAAGTTACATTTAAGAGATTCAAAGACCCTTTTAAGACCACTTAAAATAAAATTTAAGACCAAACCTGCACTGGAAATCAACTGATGATGTGCTGATTTCAGTGATAAATTCTTTTTTAATGTATGGGGCCAATCCAAATTTAGCCACATATCTGGTTTTGTCTTTTCCACTTGTAAATGTCTGCACAAGCTCCAAGTCAGGAAATATGGCTTTGGACTCTTCTTCAATACTGTCACTGGACCTGTACGAGTGGCGGCTTGCTACCGGCCTCAGCACCCAATTCACCTCTGCTTTGAGTGTTGGCATAGAACCACAAATTGTTCTGAGGTTAGATAATATTAACCCAAACCCTAACCCTGACCCTTAACCCTAAACCCTAACCTAAACTCTAAACCTAAACCTGAAACATAAATCCTAAACCCTAACCCCTAAATTCCACTGCTATGATTCCCATTGTCCGAAGTTTGAAACTCCTCCCACAAACACTGTAATTTGCTTCGTAAGCATTTCCAGGGACCGGCTTTAACCACCAGGTGTAAACAATATTTTGTCATTAAACTTGCATTTTACCATTTAACTAAACTTGCTAGCAAAGCACTTATTCTCATGACGCAAAGAATACCGGAAGAAGTCGGCCTTATTTTTTTTTTCCCTAAGTAATCCTTCTTCTTCGGTCTGGAATACTTGAGAAATTCTCGAAGTGATAAAAAATATTTAAGATCCATCCATTTAAATATTGTTTAAGGACCCACAGCCACCCTCTGAGCTTTAGAGTGTCCCGTAGTAAATTCCAGTTCGCTGGTGCCCTGTAGCTAAAAGCAGATTTTCCCAGTTCTGTAAAAACTTTCTGTACTTGATGGGTGATCCAGTCATTGGAGCGTGCCAGACAATTCCCATTATTTAATGTTGCATCAGGTATTATAATTTATTATATATAATTATTATCAGGCATCATAATTAATGTAATACTCATTGTCCACATTGTCACATTTCACACTGCAATACTGATGCAAACTTTTCATATGAACTGAACGTACTAATATGTACAGTATATTAATAATTCATATAAAAAGTTCAGAAGTATAAGGTTTTAAATTATATCAGCTTCAAGTACCTTTCTTCCATCACTGGCATGACAGTTTACATTTAAAGGAGTAAGGAGGCTCATCAGTTTCTCCTCATTTCCACTCCTGAAAAAGAATGGCATGAAAGAATGGCATTTGTTACAATGTCTAAAATAACAGTGCTGCGAATAACAGGAACGGTATAAATTTAGCAGTCTAGCCTATTGCACAACCAGTGCAGAAATAATGACATACTGAGATGAGAACACATTACCTTGCACTCTCGAGAAGTTCATCTTTTCTGCACTCCCCTGTGTGTGAGAGAAACAATGAGGTGGTTTAGAGTAGATAATGTTCTAGGTAGTAACAAGCAGACTGATTTCTTGTGCTGACTTTTGACATTCCACATCACTTTAGGTTCTACTTTAGGTAGAAACAAGGCTGTCTGGTCCGAACTCCTAGAAGAGCCACTGTAGCCAAATTGCTGAAAAACATTGTGAAAAAAAGTATATCACAGCTTGCTGCGTAACTGCAGACCGGTCAGAGGGTCCACGCTGACCCCTGTTCACCACCGAAAGCATCTACAACAGGCATGAGAGCATTAGAACTGGACCATGGAGCTGGTCAAGTGGTCTTTTTTACATAAAGTGGATGGCCAGGCATGTGAGCCTCCCTGGGAAAGAGGTTGCACCAGGATGCACTGTGGGAAGAAGGCAATGTGATGCTCTGGGAAACGTTCTGCTGAGAAATCTTGGGTAGCTGTAAATCTGATGTGGGTGTTTGTAAAGAGAGATGCAGGTCACTCACCGGTCAGCACAGCCTTGGTGGAAGGCTCGGCCAGGTCCAGTGCTGTCCTCCCATCCGTGTTGCGGATAGTTGGCTCGGCCCCATGCTGCAGCAACACTGCCACATCAGGACAAACATCACGTCAGATGACAGATTTGTGAGAAATGTTAGCCAAGTGCACACAGATGTCTACCATACAATTCCTTTAAGGAGTACCACAAGCCAAAAACAAACATAAAGATTACTTCATGTGCACTCACGTTAATGAGTGGCTGCCGGCATCTAAAGCATTTATCATAAGCGAAAACCTAAATGGATCAATTCAAAGCTGTAAATTTTGAAACTGCCAAAAACAAAAGTGATGAAATTTAAATTTAGGGTCTAAATCTTGTTTTCAAATTTTGCTTTTTCTTTCACTTTCCACTTAAATATTTCCACCAAGAGATTTTATGGAGTTCACAAATTAACTTGCTTTAAGCAGTCCTCAAAAATGTTGCATAACTAAAACAGTGGCAGCAGCCACATCAAAACTTTTATTTTATCTGTACTTTTGCTATTTCTATAGACCACAAGTATGCCATGCAGTGTCAGAAACCACATAAGCAAGTATATTTAAGACTACTGAATAACTTCACGGTCTGAGACAAGTGTGTTATTATTTAAGTATACAGTTTGGTGGGTGGTAATCAGTGGGGCGTAAGCTTCCATTACTTGTAAATGACGTATCTGGGTAATTAATTATTATCAATACTGTGTAAATAAGAATGTTACTTGTTTCTATTGTTTCCTTCCTAAAGTAGTACAACAAAACAAAGAAATGTTGATTTGTTCAGACGAGACAAAGTGGCGATATTTTACCGATGCAGACATCAGTTTTGCCCTTGATAGCAGCCTCATGGAGAGGGGTGTAGTTCCAGTTGTCTCTGGAGTTGGCGTCAGCACCACGGCGTAAAAGCAAGCTGACCACCTCAGCATGGCCAAACGAGCACGCGTTGTGTAGAGAGATGAGGCCTCCATCATCACGGGCGTGAACATCAGCCCCGTGCTCCAGGAGGTACTCCACCACATCCCTGCGGCCAAAACCTGTGACACACATGGCAAGAGACCACTTTGAGAATTCAGAAAACAGGAGCTTTTCTGAAAAGTCCCTTGACAGATGATAGATACATGTTTCCCACAGAATTAGATTCTACCTGTAGTGGTTGCTACCAGGGGTGGAGGGTTGTCAATATAAATGCCCATCACAACTAATGTCAAATGATCATTATTTAGCTTTAGGCTTGTTTTAATTTAATTTTAATGGTTACTTGATCCTATGCAGATATATAGATAACAGATATACAAGATATCGCATACAGATAAAGTACCCTTTGTTTGTGAACATGCAAAAGTTGATATTTTACCGTATTTCATGTATGTAATGTGAATAAATTCTATCAAAAACAGGCCTGCTGATATAGGGCCCACTCTTCCTTTTCTATCCTTCGCTTAAACTAATAAATATAGCACATGTATGTAATGTAATACTTTAATAAATTAGACACACATAGTATTCTACACCGCAAACAAGAAGCGCGCCGCCCTCTCCTGCGTCCGCACCTTGGTCTGTCAGACAGTTCCGTGCTGCTGCTACCTGTTTGCCAACAGAAGCTGAAGTGCCAGCGGCCAGCGGTGTGGACGGTACAGTCTTAAACACAGAAGCAACTACAGCAATGGACTGGAACATGTTCAGAAACTCAACCTCTGACCTGCCCGAGTATGCCACAGTGGTCACGGACCTCATTAAGAACCGCGTGAATGACTGTATACCAACCAAAAAAAGTCTCAGATTAATTTAGAATTCCATCATAGGATCCGTGATCACACATGTGCGTTTAAGACCAGAGACATGCACACATACAAGAAATACAAGTACGATCTCCGGAAAGCCATCACCTACACAAGCACACGAATACAGCACAAACTGAAGTCACAGTTTAACTGCACGTCTGACGCCCATCGCATTGGCTGGGAATTCAAACTCTGACGGACTACAGACCACAGTCACTCACGTTCACAACCGCCGGTGCGCCTCTCGCTGATGAACTAAACGCATTCTATGCATGTTTTAATCTTGCAAACCAACATCCTCTGCTGCAAGCTCCCACAGCGCTGCAGGACACCTGCTTTTCCAGACATGAAGACTTTTAACCAAGTCAGCATCTGCAAAGCTGCTGGTCCAGACGGAATTTCTGGATGACTTTTTAAAACATGCAGTGAACAACAGGCTGCTGTATTCAGACATATTTAGAAAGCTTAGAAAACTTACAAAGCTCAACTGTACCCCCCTGGTTCAAAAACACCACTATTATTCCTGTGCCCAAGAAGAACAAGATGAGCAATCATCCAGTGGCACTTCCTCCCACTGCAATGAAATGCTTTGAGAGGTTGGTGCTAGGACACATTAAGGCCTCCATCTCACACAGCTTGGACCCATTGCAATTTGCCTACCGCCACAACAGATCCACTCAGGATGCCATATCACACACACTTCGCCCATCTTCACCCATTCGCCACAATAAAAACTGTTATACCAGGCGACCCGACAACCTTCTGATTGCAGGAGCAACTGCCCAGCTGGCCCGGATGATTAGGCAGGTGATTTTAATGCTATGGCTGATCTGTGTTTCTATAACTCACATTTACTAACTGGTAACTCATGATCCATGTCAATATGTCATTGCAGTAATAACTACTGCTTTACATTATACTGTGATACCAGAAACGCACTAAAAGCTGGTTGTCTAAGCTTGCTCACGTGGTAGAGCACGGCTGCTGGTCTCCGAATCAGGATACACGAAGGGACAACCACGGGCGAAGAAAGCCAGAAGCCCTCACGCCAGGGGAAGACTGCAATCACAACACTGTCTAAAAAGGCAGGGTCTGAGAAAAAAGACCAATCAACGCTAAATGAACTGCTGGATTGTGGCCATAGCTCATTTCTGAATATCCTGCCATTCCTCTTCAACATTTTTTTCCATCATGTGGCCATTTTGTATCAAGTCATAATAGGCACGTTCACAATACCAGGTGGTAGTGGCACAAATTCAGGTTTGTGTCTCAATGGGACACAGATCCAATCTTTTTAGAGCAGTGTGGACATACAAATCTGATCTACGCTTGGGTGATATAATGGTAAGAAGGCTTAAAAAGGATGTATTTACATTTACGGCATTTAGCAGACGCTTTTATCCAAAGTGACTTCCATTCCCTAACTACAGGGGACAGTCTCCACGAAGCAAGTTGGGGTTAAGGGTCTTGCTAAGGAACCCAGTGAAGGTATGCTGAAGGTAGGATTCGAACCCATGACCTCTTGGTCCAGAGGTAATGACATTTTTAAAATCTGTCAGATTTCTATTTCACGTCTATCTAGTAAAAGGACAAATACATTTCACTCATTTACATTTTAAGAGGACTCACTGGTAGATGTGTTCATGCACAACAGCCAGAACAAATTGAAAAAAATTTGAATTATTTGAGCCAATCACTACAAATTATTTAGGTAATTTCAGTCAGATTTCACCAGTGATTTCAAATATGTTTTTGAAACATTAATGTGGCTTTTAGTTCCAGGGTTATAGGTCTCTCCTCATTCAAAGAGATAGGAGCCTAGTCTTGAGACATTTTCACAAATGAAGTCTGGACAATGTCCAGAGAATCAGTTGCCCTTTCACAGCTTTATGTGTCAAGCGGATTCTCATCTACTAGAAATACTGTTCGGTTTAGGCAAGGTGTGGCACCTGGGTGGAGAGTGCAGGGAGTAAGACATGAGGCAAAAAGTACATAGTACTGTAAACAGTATTGTTTTGTTTACAGCCTATCAAACCAACTCATTAATAATGTTGACTGATTTAATGCTGGTAAATTCTTCTTTACCTGAGATCAAGTATTCTTCTGGTTCCGCACCAGTCGCATAATAATGGCATCAGCAGACCCACCTACTCACTGTGAACTATCTGGACAATGACCTCCAATATGGACTAAATTGGACATCTCACAGATTTTGCACTAGGGAACTGCTAGGGTAAAGTCTGCTTAATGATAGGGCTGCACAATTAATCGAATTTTAATCACGATTTTGGCTGCCACGATTAAATTAGGATGATCGTCGGCGATATT
>JBBPCZ010134816.1:0-21791 GCA_037974445.1 Brycinus macrolepidotus | reverse complement strand
CTTCAGGAAGCCTGGAGAACTGTTCCTCAAGACCACATTAAAATACAAGAAAGTCTGGATCTCTGGAAGCAAAATATAAAGAAATGGGGGAGGTTCAAGACTTTTGCACAGTGCTGTATGTCATATTAATAACCTTAAAGTACATCTGATGAAAAGCTGTAATTAGAGCTATTCAGTAACACCTATAAGACTCGCTTTTGTGGTTTCTGACACTGTACAACACACTGATAAATAAAAACATGCATTATAGTGCATGTACTGATGCTAATAAGCATATAAGCTTCCATTATTTGTCAGCTACATTAGCTTTGTGATGCTAAAGAAGTAAATGTCAGATAGACATGATCAGGTGTTATAACCTACTTCTTTTGGGGGGGGTTAGATTTTTTCCCCCCAAACCTGTGTGTACGATACAACCCTATTCAGCGGTGTAGACAAAGTGTACACTCTTTTAAGATTTTTTCTTCATTAAACATGCTAGAGGGTGACTCTAAAGAAAGTAGATGACTGAAATGACTTGATTCCAATGTGTACATCATTTCTACGTGAATTAAAAGCTACAGACACAGTGTTGTCTTTGATTTTACACACTCTGGGCTGCAACTGTGTTGATGTAATATATTTCATTCATGTGGAAATGATGGACACATTTGAATCAAGTCAATTCAGCACAGCACCTTCCTCTCCAGTGGAAGCTGGAGAGTGTGTAGTTCGTCTTTGTCAGGCTTCAGGGTGTGTGTGTGTGTGTGTGTGGTGATGTGAATCTGCTCCTGGATCGAGCCCCTGTCAGGGAGGCCGTGGGACACACATTGTTCACTGCTCTCTTTCCTTCGCTCTGATATGCAGATAAGCCGACATTAAAAAAGGGTTCCCATGGAGACGGAAAAGAGCCGGATGACGTTGTAATGGGACCAGAGAGAGAGAGAGAGATAAAAAAGAGGGAGAGAGATAGAAAGAGAAAGAAGGAGATAAAGAAGGAGGAGGGATGAGGCGAAGGAGAGAGAGAGAGGAAAAAGAGAGGAAAGGAAAGAAGATAAGGAGGGCAAAAGAAACAGAGGGAAGAAGCGAGAGAGGTAGAGACCGAGAGAAAGAGGGAGAGAAAAAGAGAATAAAGAGAAAGAAGAGCAGGAGAACAGAAAGAGAAATAGGGGAGTGATAGAGAGAGAGAGAGAGAGAGAGAGAGAGAGAGAGAGAAGCAGGAGGGATGGGCGAGGGAGAGACAGAGAGAGACAGAGAGAGGCAAATGAGAGAAAAGGAAAGAAGATAAAGACGGCAAAAGAAACTGAGGGAAGAAGTGAAGGAGGGAGAGACAGACAGAAAAGGAGAAAAAAGGGAAAGAAGAACAGGACAACAGAACGAGAAAGAAAGAAGAGAGAAACAGAAAATGAGAGAGAGAGAAGAGAGACAGAGATAGAGAGAGATGAAGAGAGAGAGAGAATGAGAGAGAGAGACAGAGAGAGATGGAGTAAGAGACAGAAACAGAGAGACAGAGAGAGAGAAAGAGAGAGCGACAGGCACATAGAGAGAGACAGAGAAAAACAGAGAGTGAGAGAGAGAAGAGAGACAGACAGAGAAAGAGACAGGGAGAGAGAGAGAAATAGAAATGGATAGAGACAGAGAGAGAGAGAGAGAGAGAGAGAGAAAGAGAGAGAGAGAGAGGGATGGAGTGAGAGAGACAGAGATAGAGAGAGATACACATAGAGAGAGAGAGTGAGAGAGAGACGGAGATGGAGTGAGAGAGACAGAAATAGAGAGACAGAGAGAGAGAGAGAAACAGACAGAGAGAGATGGGAGGGTTTATCTATGTGAATCCTGACTGGAATACTTTAGGGATGGTCTGGAATAAACAAGCCCCTTTTTTCTTTTTCTTTTTCTTTTTTTTTTCTTTTTTGAGAGGAAAGTAAAGAGAGAAAAACCCCAGGAGGGATTCGCGAGTTAAAGATGGCCTTTACCGATCAGTACCACCAACACACGTCCTTTTGTGCTTCTCCCCCTTTATTTTCCTCTCTATTCACAGGCTTTGATGGGCTGTTAGATTTCTATCTGTGTCCGCAGTGTTCTGGAAGTAGCCTTTGCTTAATTATGAGCAGAACTTTGCTCCCGTTCCATTTGATATGAGGAAACAAAGCTGCAGCGGGACACTTCTTTTTTTTTCCAAACTCCTCTGCATTAATGCACCGCTGCCTCCTGCGTCTCCATGGAGAAACGCCGCCAATGATAATGCATTTTTGCGCCGGTCCCCAGCAAAATGGATTTTCCAATTTTTTACACCGTCAAAGGCCAGACAGTCATGACGGCCATGCTCATTATCCGCCGTCATTACAAGAAAGGCCTTGAAAAAGCAAAGAGACGTCTTTGGAGATATCTGCCAAACTCTTTGTTTCAATCAGACGCAACACAGGATTCAAAATAAGCCCCTTTAGCTGCCTCTCCACGAAACCAAATTGGATTCAACGCAAC
The DNA here is from genome assembly GCA_037974445.1 of Brycinus macrolepidotus. Taxonomy (NCBI): domain Eukaryota; kingdom Metazoa; phylum Chordata; class Actinopteri; order Characiformes; family Alestidae; genus Brycinus; species Brycinus macrolepidotus. The sequence continues at coordinate 19,331 of JBBPCZ010134816.1, read as the reverse complement.
ATAACACACAGATTAACAACAGAGGCTTCTAAATCAGAGGTGCAAAGAATTACAACAAAGTACTTATTTTATGTGGCCAGACATTAAATAAAGTGAAACTCTTTCTTATGTGAAAGAAAGATCCATTTAAAGGACAATTCCACCACTTCATTTAAAATTCCTGCATAATGAAATGATTAGAAAAGTCATTCAGAGCGGGTTTCGATCCAAAATGCTCCGTTATTTAAACCTTTTTAGTTCACAGTGGTGGTGAATGGAACCAGACGTCTTAATGGGTTAATGTTTCTTTGAGTGGGTTAAAGCTCCCTTACACAAAGTGGTTATAAATAAGGCTGGGACAATAAGTAGTTTTGATAGATATTTGGGCAAAATGATCAATAAATATTGACACTGATATTTTTAGTATTTAAAACCACAAGCATTTTACAGTAACATTCAGGAAAACCTAGGACAGTTTCCATTCGTACATGATGAAGGCAACAATTCTCAAGGCCTTTTCACACTAAGGCTGAGTTTTACAGATATAACATTAATGCTAACACTCATTTCTTTCACTTCTGAGCTCATGACTATGGTCTGTTTGTTTCTTCTTTTGCACGGAGCTCCGAGGTGATGCAGAGCATCTGACTCCTCCACCTGCAGCAGAGCTTCAGCACTGAGTCAGTGATGAACGTTTCTAGCAGCTGCCTTCTTTTTGAAAGCAGTGTCTTTTTGAATTAGAAAATAAATTTGTCACCATTAATGTCTGATTCATTCATTTTTCTTCCTCTTTCTGTGAGCGTTTAATAAAAGTCAGTTGAAGCTTCAGTGCGTTTAAATCACATCAGCTTTTTTCCTCCATAAAATGGCCTGGTGTGAAAAGGCCTGATGACGTCTAAATTTTAACCTAACATTAAAAAATAAAAATACTGTTTGTGATGGTTTTCCCCATTTAGCCTGTCACAGTCACTCACAGGGCTACACACTGCAGTGTGAAAAATGATGAATTTTCAGCTAATTATCAATACATTTATAAGTCCCTAGTAATGAATATAATGAATATAATGACTGATTTCTCAGATTTCCCACTATTCCAGCATCTACATTTTCAGAAACATTTTTTAAAAGATATGTGGAGTTTTACGGGTGGTTCTGGACAGTAATGAAACTAATTAATAGCAATTATGGCAATTATGGACCAAGAGGTCATTGGTTTGAATCCTGCCTTCAGCACCACCACTGGGTTCCTGAGCAAGACCCTTAACCCCAAGTTGCTCCAGGGAGACTGTCCCCTGTAGTTAGGGAATGGAAGTCGCTTTGGATAAAAGTGTCTGCTAAATGCTGTAAATGTAAATGTACTCACCACCACTGTAAAGAAATCTAAGTTGGTTTCTATTTCACATCAGACCCTTCTGAATGACTTTTTTTAGGTCTCAACCACTGAATTATGCGGAAATGTAGAAAACATTAGTGGAATTCTCCTTTAAAGTCATTCAAAGCAATTACCTTATAAGCAGTATTTACTCTTATTTAGTGTTACAGCAGTAACAGTACTGTTAAGTGGGGTTTTCAATGCTCTTCAATCTTCCACCCCTGTGCCTACCGCACTCGTAAACAAGCGAAAAGACAATGAGGGTGAAATGGGTGGCAAAGTCTTCAAAGCTCTCCAGAGTTCAAAGAGATAATCATTAATGATTAGAAACACAGACATAATAAGTCACTTCTGTCGTCACTTCAGCGAGGGAAAAGCGCTTTAGCATACTAATCAAGTGGCAGCACGCTTCCTTTTAATTAAGCCGGCTAAATATCGCATCATTTTTGCATTTTACACTTTAATGACAATGTTTTTGCACATGCACAACAGGTGACGAGAAGCAGGCAAGCAAGCAAAGGAGAGGAAAACAGGAAGAATATTAGCCACAACTGGAGGGGAATTCAGAAGAAGAGGCATGCGTTCTTCTGGAGAAACGCTGGATGAACAGTCCATGCAAAGAAAACAGTGGAAATATGTATATAAACATTTGCTGCCATAGAAAACACTGCAGGCCTTCTGGTTTTGACAATTCACCCAGAAAATGAAAGGTTCCTACACAGTTCTTGGCTTGGACGTTCGGTTCTAATAAAACGCAAAATTGCTTTTGAAGCTTTATATCATGTGGAGGTTCTACATAGCACCAAAAAGGGTTTCCCATTGGTTCTCTTGGTGCTACATAAAGCCTTTTGGTAACACTTTACAATAAGACTACCCTTATAAAGAGTTTATACATGATTTATAATCAGATTGTTAATTAGGTTGTAGACAGTTTAATAAGCAGTAATAAACAAGTTATAACAGTTGTCATGCATTGATGCAGGCTCACTATTTGGCAAGATCTGGTGTTTTAATGGTACTAGCATGTTAACAAAGACCTGATGAAGCTGACAGTTTAATATTCTCCCTGAAAAAGAGACAAGATAAACTCAGAAACTAGCGAGATCTGAGGTCTTCCAAATAGTGAGTTTGCATCCATGTATGACAACTGTTATAACCTGTTTATAACTGCTTATTAATGATTTATAAAATGTCTACATCCTAATTAACAACCTGATTATAAATCATTTATAAACTCTTTATAAGGGTGGTCCTATTGTAAAGTGGAACCAACCATTTTGCTAAGAGTGCAGAGACCCAAAATTTGTTCTTCTGTGAATAGTTGCTTTTGGCACTTTAAAAAGGTTCTTCTCTATCAAATGTCATTTACGAAAGGCTGTTCTTAAAGAACCGTCCATTGAAAGGTTCTTTATACTCTTTAAGGGTCATTTAAGGGCCATTGGCTGGGGTTCTTTGCATGGCTAAACGGTTCTTCTCCATGATATGAACGTGCTGTAGATGTTTTAAATAGTTCTATGTAGCATTAAAACGTGTTCCACTATTGTTAACACAAATTATGATAATAAAATGTCATAAGCCTTAAAGGGTGCTACACAGAGGCCTTCTTCTTTAGACTGGGAACTAAAGTGGTGCTTTTGTGGCAACACTTCAAAGAACATTTTCTGGCCCCTGTTTTTTAGGATAATGAGTTTTAACGTGTTTTGATGTGGTCAAGAAGCCTCAGGGTCGAATTTGACCTCATCAGGAGGCTTGGAGGGTCAGATTTTGAGAAAATGGGTCGATACGTGTAGGGCACCAGAGCTGAAGTGATTATTCAGACGCCACTTATTTAAGAGCCAGTGATCCGGAACATGTTTATGTGTAAAAAAATGCCTTACACACACAGCTTTCAGAAATATGTTACATGTTTCCCATATGGGACTGCAATAACTAACAAACAGCACCTTGTTTTAATGATGCGATAACACTAACTAATAATTTCAACTTTTGCATTTTTATAGCAGTTTACACTATAATCCTATACATTCTGGTACCAGATAACTGATAATTATGTATTAGATAATATATTTAATAATATATTTAATATAATTATCTAATAATTTTATGTCTAATTACAACTGAGGCCCATATTGCCATATAATATGCATTTCAAATATTAGCTAATTTTTTATTACAAATTTTTGCGAACAACTTTTGAGTTTGACGTTGTAAATCTTTTAGCAAATATGTTAAATTCAAAAAGTAAAATGTGCAGAAGAGTGGTTTCTGTAGACACTTAAAGAAAATTATTTGACATGGGGCAACTTTTGCATACAACGCTATGTATAAGGTGCACATAAAAAAAATAATAAAATGAATCAAATTAATGTGCATGGAGAAGGAGGTTTAGGCTCATGCAAGATTTAGGGAAGGGCAAATAAAAACAATATTAAACAATATTATCATTAGTCTGGTGGGTCAGGCATTAGTTCTGGCGGGGCGGGGCGGGGCGGGCCTGGGACAGCTGGTTCAGCGCAGCTTCAGTGTGAATGGAAGTGGTTACCAGTGAAGGAAACTAACCTTCGCGGGGCTCTGAGAGGTGAGTTTATGAGTAGATGGAGAGATGGAGATTAAATGGAGACAAATGGAGACAAGAGTGAGAGATAACAGAGAGAAAACAGACAGCTGTGAGTTGACAGTGGTCAGTATTATGGAAACATCTATCAGACATAGATGTAGACACACAAAATGGTACAGAAACACACACACACACACACACACACACACACACACACACACACGTACACACATCCAAATGCATACAAACCCATGAAGTCTTGGATGAGTCAGTGCAGCACTGAGCCTCTACCTGAAGATCTTTATGATCAGAAAGTATGTACATTTGGTCCACGTTCGTTCTATTACACTTTAAAGAGCCCATGTCTTCCATTTTTGTTAGTTTAGTTTCTTTAGCCTTGATGTTAGTGTTGCTTTGCACATCAAAAAGTGTCCATATTCTACATTTTCTATTTTATTTACTTCTTTGAGGTCCATGTGTAAAATCTGTGTGGTTTATGCACTAAGAACAGCCATAATTCTATGTTACTCAACCAAATTCCTAACCTCTCTTTATACCTTAGAGTTCAATAGAACCTTTCATACTGTTATATGCAAATGAGCTCCGGCCTGACTGGCTACCCTGCATATAAAAAGCAGTCCAGACTCAAACACTCCCTTTAACTTCAGTGTGAATGGGTGGCCTACACCGCTGTAGGCTGGATAAGTCTAATACAAGCAAAGGTATTTCGCTTTAGTGACATCACAAAAACCCTGAATTCAAAACGAGCTGTTTTGCAGTTTAGTTTCCAGACTTGAACCTCATGGACTGCGTGTATTATAAAAGAGTGTTTATGCACTAAACCAAACACCTTCATTACGAAAAAGGTGAGGAAAAAAATTGGGTTTTCAATGCTACGGGCTCTTTAAAAAGAGATTTAATGTGCTTAAGTGACATCACAAAAACACTGAATTCAAAACGAGCTGTTTTGCAGTTTAGTTTAACTGCTTAAAATACATGGACTGGGGATGTTTTGAAGAAAGTTAATGTACTAAACCAAACACCTTCATTACCAAAAGGTCGAGAAAATTCATTTTCCCATGCTGTGGGTCCTTTAATGAAAACAGAGTTTTCAATGTGCTTAAGTGACATCACAAAAACACGGAATTCAAAATGAACTGCTTTGCAGCTTAGTTTTCACATTTGAAGTGCATGGACTGGGGATGTTTTGAAGAATGTTTACGTGCTAAACCAAACACCTTCATTACCAAAAGGTGAGGAAAATTAGGCTTTTCAATGTTATGAAAACAGAGACTCCTTCTGCTTTAGTGACATCACAAAAACACTGAATTGAGAACGAGCTGTTTTTGCAGCTTGGTTTCCACACTTGAACCACATGGACTGAGGATGTTTAGAAGAAAGTTAATGTACTAAACAAAACACCTTCATTACCAAAAGGTGAGGAAAATGTATTTATTTTTAAAAGCTATGGGCCCTTTAATGAAAACAGAGACTCCAAACAAGGAGCATTCCTTCCTGATGACATTTTTTTCCCTGCTAACACACTGCAGCTCATTGAAAGCTAATCTGCATGTTCAACAGGGAGCGCGGAGGCGACTTGCGTGACAAGTGAAGGGTGGCATGGCGGCGTCACTCGCTTCAGGCCGTTCTGGCAGCGTGCCATAAGCTCCCTGTTATTACCCGCCTGGAAAACTCGGCGCGTTTACACCCACAACAACAGGACACACAGAGCTGTGTTTAACAGACAATACGCGGTCACTATTATGCCTTTAAGTCCGTGCGCTATTGCTGCAGGTGGCTTTGTTTACTCTTTGTGCTGCTTACCTTTCCTCGGCCTCGTAACGCCCTGGCCAGCACACATGGTCCAAAACTGTTTGAGTGCAGTTGCTATAACAGAAACGCAGCACAAAAGATCTACAACCTCCACTCCTTCTTGCTCTATTTAACTGTTTTTTTTTTCATCCAGCGTATCATCAGCAATCCATTCACATCTGCCCTCGAGACTTATCTGTGTGTGTGTGTGCATGTCCACGCTGGTCACAGTGAAATGATACAGCGTGTAGAATTGGAGCCCTCTGTGTGCTGCCCTGTTTTCTATCACTGTATACAAGAAGCTCCATGCTGCCCTTATTGTTGGATGTGCCGCAGTCATTTCTGAGCACACATTCAGAAAAGGGCCCAAACAGGTGGGTAATTATATATCCACACAGGCCAAATTCTCTGAAGAAAACATCACAGATAACACTATCAGGGATGGATCAACATAAAAGTTTAAGTATAAAGTGTAAATTAACAGGTTAAACACACACAAAAGGGCACATTTCTACTGTTTCTCTGAGTTTTAGAAATTTGACCATAGAGGTTTGACCACTGTATCAGTAAAGCACTGCTTAACTTAAACTACTGGTGGATAAAATGAAAATCTAAAATATAAATATAAATAAAAAATAGTACTGACCAATATTAATATGACTTGCCTTAAAATCAGTAATGGCCATTACGTTTTCATATCAGCAAATTCATAATGCAAGACACAGCTGTATAAACGCTTACTATTGATCCGTCTCATCAGAGTAACAGTAATACAGAATAATCTTAATCACATGCTTTCTTGATGTTAGCTTGCGACATTAGTAAAATAAAAATGTACATTAAGATGTCTTTACAAGTTAAAAGAAGAAAAGTCTTAAGAGGCAGGAATAGCTGCTTTATCTGCATTGGAATATCTCCATTCTTTTATTAATTTTCTTTTTTTTTGACTTCCTACTATTTTTATGTTTGCAGATTTATTAATATTTTTATTTCCTTCCTGTAAAGCACACTGAATGACCTTTCTGTATGATAATGGGCTTCATAAATAAACTTGACTTGGGATTACTTCACTATGAAGCTTCTGTTCGACCTCAGTTTCACCTTTCGTATGGGCCCGAGTTTCCAAACAAATACTGACTTTCCAGATACTGAATGTCAAAAACAAGCATTTAGCCATGAGGGGAGCCAAAACAAAGTGACACCATCAGTCACCAGCAGCACACGCTTTTGTGGACGAGTTAATAACGCTGTTTTGACAGAGGAAGCACCCGGCGTGACTGAAGAGACAAAAGAGTCGGACTGAGTTATTGCAGGGGTGCGGCAGCGACAATTACACTCAGAAAGGTGCACAGCACCGGTCAAAAGTTTAAACTCATTTAACTGAATATAGGTTCTTATATCGTCTAGACACACAGACAAACATCCAGACTGACAGACAGACAAACAGACAGATAGACACTTCAAATTCAGTCAAAAATAATAAAATAAAATAAACAATAATATTTCAAGAATATTTCAAGTACACATAACGCATTTATATTATTTCAAATAGACATAATATATATATATAGAGAGAGAGACAATCAACATATATATATATATACACACACATCATTATGTCTGCTTGAAATAATTTCATTTATATTTAGCCACGCCCCTTTGATGCAGCCTTATATATATATATATATATATATATATAAAACCAAAGCTACATCAAGACAAAAGGGCGTGGCTCCCTTCAAGAACCTAAAGAAGACAGTTTGGACTTGTTTGGAGTCTCATTTTTATAATATTGATCATTTCAACATTAGCCTAAAACAGTTAAAAATAAAGAAAAATCTTCTGAGTGGGTGTGGCCAAATGTTTTGACTGGTGCTGTGTGACTGTAATCTGACTGTGGGAAAGGGAAAGTGTATGAGAAGAGTGAAAGAATGCCCCCACAGAACAAAAAAGGAAAAAAAAAACACCGCACGCTCTGGGGAAAAGGTCTGTTACCTCGGACATAGAGGTTGGCGGGTGCTGAGTATCGCGTTCCGACGCTGTTCATCGCCACACACTCGTACTTGCCCTGGTCGGACTCGTCACTGTTCTCAATCTGCAGAGCTCCTGGGGAGGGAAAAAGATGAAATGAGATGTAAATAAAAAAAATGAAAAAAATAAATAAATAAATAAACACATAAAATGAATAAATCTCCCTGCACAACTGCATACAATCAGCAAACATTCCCTGTTTAAATGTCAGACAGATTTTGCGGAGTTTATGGTATATTTATTTTGCCTACTAAGGAGTTTGCGTGAAGCTGAATTTGCAGCTTGTCCGTGTCCACAAATCAACAAATATCTGCCTCACAGCGTCAGTGTGAAAAAAGCAAGCGCCACACTAATGTCAAGCCCATGACTTATGGTCAATTAGCTCACAACACATAACGTTACTGATGACAGCTTTTAATGCACTAGACTCCAAAATGACTTACTCAACAAAATGCCAGAAAATGCCAAAGCTAAACAGCGGAATGATTTTAGTTTCAACCGTCTCAGTTATCGCCACCAACACAACTTTGGTTTTTTTTATTCAGGTGACCTTAATGACACCATCTGGGCCCACATTAACCACCCAACACTTTGGGTTTGACTGTCAGATGGACTTACACCATCCGCCAACGGTTTATTAAGGAGCATTCAAGGACATGCTAAAAGAAAATGAGACAGTCCAGTTCAGTACAACACCATAGTCCAGTTCAGTACATCACAGTCCAGTTCAGTACAGCATCATAGTCCAGTTCAGTACATCACAGTCCAGTTCAGTACAGCATCATAGTCCAGTTCAGTACATCACAGTCCAGTTCAGTACAGCATCATAGTCCAGTTCAGTACAGCATCATAGTCCAATTCGGTATAACATCATAGTCCAGTTCAGTACAGCATCATAGTCCAGTTCAGCACAACATCACAGTCCAGTTCAGTACAACATCACAGTCCAGTTCAGTACATCATAGTCCAGTTCAGTACAACATCACAGTCCAGTTCAGTGCATCATAGTACAGCTCAGTACATCATAGTCCAGTTCAGTACAACATCACAGTCCAGTTCAGTACAACATGACAGTCCAGTTCAGTACCTCACAGACCAGTTCAGTGCATCACAGTACAGCTCAGTACATCGTCACAGTCCAGTTCAGTACACCGCAGTCCAATTCAGAACAAGATCCCAGCCCAGTTCAGTACAACATAGTCCAACTCAGTACAAAAACACAGTCCAGTTCAGTACATGAGTGATCTGGTTCCATTCACTACCACTGTAAAGAAATCCGAGTCTTTACAGCGACCCAGTCCCATTCTGAACAACCGTGTTTTCACCTTAATGATTTAATTAGCCAGCTTTTTTACTAGGTCGACCCCTTTAACAACCTCACATGGTTTGAGGCATGCGGTTTACCCAATGCCAATCAATGCTAATAAGCTTCCATTACTTGTTAGCTTCATTAGCCTTGTAGCTCCAGCGCAAAATTAAAGAAGTGAACATTTCAGACACCAAACATATAAGGTTAAAACTGGATAAATCTGACTTTTTAAAAAAGCTATTTCTTCATTTTGGTAAAATAACACGCGGCCCAAAGTCAAGGGGGTGTGCTGCTTGTTGCCCAGGACTGAGTCTCCACGGCGGTGCGGCCGAGGGAATAACACACACCGTTACTCACTCTGCACTCAAGAGAAACTGATTGGTGGTGTTCCCCATTCTGACAAGCAGCAAATTACTAATCAATTCCGAGATTGCTCAGCACTGATTGCCATCGCCTCTCGCTCTTGACAACACATTTGGCCCGAGTGGCCCCGCCGCAAGGACGGAATTGAAATAAAGAACAATATGCAATCGCTTCGGAGGAACTAATGGGGAAGCCATTACTTCACACCCTTTTGATTTTTACCTAGGAAAAGGGTTTGGCAAATTCAATCACACGCCACCACTGAACACTGTATTTAAAAAAAATAATGAAGGGCTTGCACTTGATCCCAATTAACCATTCCAATTACACCATCGCTCCACCAAAGTGGTCCATTTCAAGACTTCTATTTAGTGCCTGGTAATTCTGTCAGGCCACAGGAAGACTGACGTTCCGCTTTTGGAAGGTAAAACGCATCGAGAATACATTTTGCCGGAGGACGTATGGAGTGGAAACATGCTGAGCTCCATTAGCTGAAGGACACACACACATTAAAATGAGTGTAACCGTGATTAGGATGATCGTGAGGAGGACTGAATGATGTTGAGTATGGAAGAGACACAACTGCACTCTTAAGCTTTCTTTTATGGAAAGAAACCTATTCTCAACAAATTAACTTCAACGATGAACACAGTTTCACCACAGAAATAAAGCGTAATGTGCACCAAGTGAAAGGAGAAATCAAGTTCAGTAGTAAGCAAATATAACATTTTAAATGAATTCATTAAGGGCATTAATTCATTAATTTAAGAAATAAAAACAAGCTAACATATCTTATAGTAAGGCTGATAGCAAAAAATTTACATGATGACAACCGACCAGTCTGTGCTACGCAAACAAAACGTAGAAAATTAGCTGTTGTTTTTTGGTCACACTTTATAGAAAACTGGTAGAAATTACACTCGAAACCAGCAAAACTTAACACAAAACTGTAACTGTGTAAGTTACACATTACTGTATAAGTAGAAAAATCCCATTGTAAGGATAGAGCTGATGCAGCTTTACTGTTGTGTTATAGGGCTAGCTAGCATTAGCATGTGGCAAATTCTGTTGTTGCTTACAAATTAGCCCAGTAGCGTAGCATTATTTTACACTTGACTTTATGTAGCGAATTAAAATAAAGGTCTGTAAAGTTTGTTCACAATAGTTGCTAAGTAAGAACATTTTGTAGGCAGAGAAAGAACAGGTCAGTTATAGTCATGCTAAAGTAAAGTAAAGTGGCCCCTTATAGTCACGCGTGAACAGTGTGAAATTCTTTCTCCATTCACCAACGGAAGCAGAGGACGGCCAGGAACACAGCGCCGGGAGAGCAGTGTGTGGGAATGATACCTTGCTTAAGGGAACCTCAGTGATGACACTAGCAGTCCTGGGATTTGAACCCACAACCTTCTGATTGCAGGGGCAACTCCCTCACCACCAGGCCACCAGCTGCCCCTAACTGGATGCTACTAGTTTGGTGGCTGTTTGTATTCCCATTAACAACGTTTGCACATTTAAGCTGAAAAGGTGCTGCAAAAGCAAAACGTAGGCAGGTGTAGAGTGTTTCTATTCCTCCATATTTTCTCTCTTAGTCGGGCGCTAATTCCCAAACCTCCATACGCCTCTCTTTTCGCCAGCAACTCCTCTAAATCCAGTAAACTTGTGAGCTTTAGCCCAAGCAGAGGACTTTAATATTCCGCCTCTACCAGACGTGCCTGTTTTGTAAACCAAACGAGTGAGACCCCCCCTGAGAGAACATAAGACCGTTGTAATCCACCATTAGTAAAGCAGGCTACTGGGCTGTTCCAGGTTTGCTCTACCTTTCCGGCAGCATCTTTCTAATAACGGCATGCGGAGGGAGCCACCGGGGGCTTAGACAGCCGCCTGCCGGGAAAGATAACATGTTTTGCTACCTGGTGTGACCAAAATAGGGAAGACGCACGCTGTTCATCTCCGGCAAGTGAAGAAATCAGTCAAAAGCAGCAGGGTTACGCACTAAATTTGATTTTAAATGCCAATGCTAATTGCTAGACGCTAATGCTAATCTTTTTATTAGCAACACGAGTTCCTAACTGATTCCTCATCAAGAGGATAAATCCATGCAATACAGACATATCACAGAGACTAACTATACTTGATTTAGATACTTTTTACTTTCAATATCAGTGGAACTGGATTCGCAGACATATTTCCTTCCAAGGGCAGTTATTGTGTGAGGTGTCAAAGTCAGAGACCTAACGAACGGGGCCGCAGCCCGCCGGTGCCCGCCGGAGCCCATTTCAGCAAATCGCATGCAAATTCAGTCATTTAAATTCCATCACACGAGGATCCGGATACACAAGTGCTCTCTAGAGAGCGGGTCTGGACGACCAGCCGGGATCTGTAGTTTAGCGTCTGAAGTTTGATTCTTTGGTATTGTAACAGAGCCACGAGGCTGATGATGCTAATGAGTCATGGTAGCTCACACCAATTAGTATCATGCTACCTGCCTCAACTAGGCTTGGTAAATATTCCTCTTCTTCTTTTTTTTTTTTTAAACTAAATACTAACACACAGATAAATGGGGTTAGGCAACAATAACATAATTGTTAAACAAAATAAATAAACAATAATAAAGTTTATAAAGTTTGTAATAACAGTAATAAAGTTTGAAAAGTTTAAAGTTTGCTTCTTTAGTTTTGTGCTGGAGACACAAGGATAATGAGGCTAACAAGTCATGGTAGCTCATAGCGCACCAATTAGCATCATGCTAACTGCCTTAACTAGGCCTGCTTCTTGTGCTTCTTCTTCTTATTATTATTATTATCATTTAAAATGCACACTATCATTAAGATAAATAGGCTACAGTCAGGAAACTCTATTTATTGATCTATCTATCTGTCTGTCTATCTATCTGTCTGTCTGTCTGTCTGTCTGTCTGTCTGTCTGTCTATCTATCAATAAAACAATAAATCTTTGAAAATTAAATAAACTGTGACCTAAAGACAAAACCTGGCCCTCATCATGGCTGATGCTATGGTTTTTAGCTATTCTAGCACACTTAAGTTAATGTTTATAGATGAGCCGCACAATGTCAGAACACATCTATAAATGATTACTGAACCCTTCCACACGATTTGAGAAACGTAAGGTCACTTAATTGGTGGGGTATAAACTGCATTAGCAAAACTTCAGACACCAAACAGCGACGCGGCTAATCGGCCACATGCGGCGTAAACTGCCTCAGTTTTAGGGTTTTAGTACGCTACAAGTCTCAATGTTTTTATAGGACTCGGTGGACCTAAACCTTTCGTTGTTGTGTCTTTCGATATCTCCCGATACCTCAGTGCACCAAAACGTGCTGCGCTGAATTGACTTTTCTGTGCACATCATCCGCACATGAATAAAACATCCTGCATCTGCACAGATGTGGAGCAGCCTAAGCCCGTCCTCCGGTAAAGGTAATGTTACTGCAGCAAAATAACCACTGCAGATGGAAGTGAAAATGAAAATACCTCTCCGAAACAGCAGCAGCTGAAGAAACCGCGTAAGTTCTGAGTAACTTAGAGCTTCTTAGGCCACCCTGCATCTATCAGCATAGAAAATGAGGCTCTATTCCTCTCTTTTGGACCTTTTTGGTCTAAAATAAAAGGCTAAAGCTCCATAATGAGAGGTGTGAAGCCAACCAGGAGCTGAAACAACACAACTGAATGAAATTAAAGCCAAAAAAGAGAATTAATAGCTAAATGTAAGATGACTAAGTTAAAAAAGTACATTAATCTACTCACTGATATATGTAGTATAGCATTTGAAACAGTCTTTATGTTTACTCACTCTGGGCTTTAACTGTGCTCATATAATGCATTTTATTCATGTTTGAAATTCCTGACACCCCTCAGGCAAGCCAATTCAACACTGCACATTTTTTTCCGTGTTTTTCAGTGTGTTTAGTGAAAGAAATGAAGGACGAAGATGGTTGAGAGATGGTGTTCACACTCATCAGGCAAGAAACAATGGAGGTGAACGGGAAGATAGACGAGGGGGGATGGATTTTGGGGTCTGAGACACCGTCCAGCTCTCTTACCTCGGATTGGCGTCCCCCCTAGGCCGAGTAAACAGAACGCAAAACAAAACGGGAGAGAAGCATTAGTAGAGGACAGAGAGACAGGCGAAGAGAAACAAAGAGCAATAGGAGGGTTTGGGGGGGGAGTTAGACTGAGCGCAGTGGAAATAATCTTAATTAAACACAGAGAGAAGCCGTGTGAGAGCAGCACTCGGGGGGTTAGTAGAATGTAGCTTCCTGCGTGATTTGGGACAAAAATCTGGAACATAAAACTGCAGTTTAATTGTGTGGTGGTGATACAGTCACTTTCAATGGAAAATCAAAGAACATCTGCACAGCTTGGAAAACAAAACACACAGAACCCCAAAAGGATATGAAACACCACTCCAGCATCTCTGAAATATAATGAGAGTGTATTCTGAATTCTGCCTGGTTATGTTTTGTTAGGCAGAACACATTATAATAAAAATAATAATAGTTGTTGTTCATCCATCAATGTGCTTTAGTACATAGTTCTTTAAAAACACACTGGAGAACTCGATGATGATTCAGTTTTGTAGTTTTGTGATGTAGTTTTGCTGGAAAACCTTCATTATTATTATTATTATTATTATTATCATCTCAAATTTACACTAATCCATAAGGAAATGTGCGGCAGTTAGGGAACTGCCGACAGATAGATCGATAGATAGATAGATAGATCGACAGATCGATAGATAGAGAGATAGACAGATAGATAGATAGATAGATAGACAGATAGATAGATAGATAGATAGACAGATAGATAGATAGATAGATAGATAGATAGACAGATTGACAGATCGATAGATCGGTAGATAGATAGATTGATAGATAGACAGATAGATAGATAGATAGATGGACAGATAGATAGATAGATAGATAAAGAATTATTTCATATTTGAAAATTATTTCATATTTGAAAATTTCATGGCTAATAATGAATTATAATTGCAAATAACTTAATAAATAAAACAATTTACTTGAAAAATTGACTACTTGACTAATATTATTATATTATTGCTATTATTATCTTTGAGTTTAATTATGTATGGTAAATAAAATAAAATAAAATAAACATTTTATTTTCAAAACACTGCATGATTATGACCAATTTAATTTTTAACTTTTAAACGTAAAGTTATTTATTATGATCTCTGAATACTCTGAAGGGCAAAGCTGGCAAACAGAATGGTCTCATCCTCTGAGTCTGACACAGTCAAACTGGTAGAAACTTGTTTTGTTTTGTTATAATCGTGTATTGAGTCGTCTTAAGCGATGCCCTACAGCAGCACTGTCCTCCTCTGGCATCAGTGCAGCTCTGAAAAAAAGCAACAGGTTCTCCAGAACTCTACCCTGACTCAACATAAGAGAGTTCCAAGCTGGTGTTGACATCAGATCATATCCGTAATAAACAATAATTTGGCAGCAGGTCACATGTCAATCCTCCCACGTCTCAAACTCAAAAGCGATTAAAGAGAACTTGCCAGGATGAGCTTCAAAGAGGAAAAACTTCTCACAGGAGGCCCCTTAAGTTAAAGGAGACCCTGCCCTGCTTTCGAGTTGTTCGCTAAATGAGGTGGATTTAGTGGAGAAGGATAAATTTGAAGTCAGTCAAAAGCCACTAATCTGGCCCAGGCCAGCTCAAGCCCATCCATCTGACTCCGGGTCAGCCTGGGCCATTCATCCATCAAGAGGGTCTGGGCCGTCTATAGAGCGGGCCATTGATTTGCTGTGGACTGCCTGGAGAACTCCTTTAGAGGTGATTGCAATTATCCAGACTGTTTTCTTGTTTTTCGAAAGGATTAAGCCTCATTTGACACTAAGAATGTGACAGTGATGTTTCTCTGAACCACAGCCAGCTGCAGCTAACAGGTAGAGGAACTCACTATCGGCATCAATACAGTCCAGTCCTGTGACAAATCTATCCTGAAATATCACACTCACACTGCGTGGCGTGATGGTTTTGGCTGTGTTTCTTCCAGTGGGAAGTTGCTTAAGTAGTTTGAGCATGAGTATACTTTAGATTTTCATCCTGAATGAAGTTTCAATTAAAAAACAAGTATAAATTTTAGAAATAGAACTGGTGCTAGAACTAGTAAAGGAATGGTATTGGATTGATATCAGTATTTTAATGAAATATACAGTTGGCCAGTGTTCAATACCAATGGCAAAATCCATGGTATAGCACAATCTCATTTTTATTATTGAGATTATACTACAGTTTATTTTTTATTTTTGATTAAAGATTCTTGATGTAGCGCCGCTGCAGATAAATGCTTCTATAAAAAGAATTGTGATGCAATAAGGATGTCTACACTGGAAACATTGAGTCTGACCATCGTGTCAAAACACAATCAAGTCATGGACCAACAAAATTAACTCCACGTCTTACATTCGTGTAACATTTAAATGCCACATCGGCAGCTCCCAGCAGATTAAAAACACAAACTGAAACTGAAACATTGACTGAAACCTCCAGCTGCGCAGGAGTTTCCATTTAAACCCTCTCTTTTTGGTGAATGTCATACAGCTCACCTTCCTCCACTTCAGGGATTAGTTTATCCTCATCTGTTTATGGCTTACAATTACAATTAATATGAAAACATTTAACGTAATTATTTTTATATTCATAAAAAATATCTAAATTATTTTGCTTCCCAGAGGCAGAATGGCTTCCAGGGGAAAAGAGAAGATGTTCTGGTTTGAATTTAATGAAAAATTATGCTGAACTATGCAAAAACAAGAAGTATCCTTTAAATGTTTGCTATGTTATCGTCATTTTTGGTCTCGAACCAGACAGAAAAGAACAGTAACGCAGACCTGAAGAGAATGAAAATCATAATTCAGTCCCAAACTGTGCAAGTAATTGTGTATTTCGCTCTAAAATCACGGCAAAATGACCACCATCATCTGTAATCGGTGAAGAGTTAAAGTGCTAAACCGAAAGCAATAAAAATCAAAGTAACATATTTAAACATGAAGGGTGGAAATTGAGCAGGCGGTTATGGGCACCGCTGAAGAGGATCTATATCTGAGACGGTGGAGTTGAGGGCATAATGAGTTCGTCAAAGCTTGTCGCCAATAAACCGAGGCGGCGTGTTTCCGCTGTGAGGGAGAGAAGAGTGTTATGGTGCGCGTGAAGAGGTTTTATGGTCACCTGAGCGGAGCTGCTTGATTCGTCCGTTGCTACCGTTGATGTCGACGGGCAGAAAGTCCTTGAACCAGGAGATTTCGGGGTCGGGGTGACCGCTGGCGGCGCAGAGCATGGTGGCGGTGCGCGTCCGCTCAACGACTTTCAGCTGAGGACCCATATCGATGTTGGGAAAACCTGAAGGAATCTCACTCTCTGAAATAGAAAGAATACAAAGAGTTTAGAGAGAAAAGCAGAACAATATATTGTTTGTTTATCGTTATCAAGATATCAGGCTTTGCAGAAGAACTCAATACGCAAATCGATTGCTATTACTGTACTGGGAGCATCCCAACCAGTCCCAGTTCAATGGATCACCAGAATAATGCCTTGATTGGTCAGAACACACAGAAACTTCTCTTAAACTGGGATTGGTTGGGATGCTCACAGTACAGTAATGGTGACTGATTTGCATACAGAGTTCTCCTGAAATAGAGAGAATACAAAAGGCTCAGAGAGAAAAGTTAAACAGTATATTGTTTGTTTATCGTTACCAAGATATCAGGCTTTGCAGAAGAACTCAATATGCAAATCAATCGCTATTACTGTACTGGGAGCCTCCCAACCAGTCTCAGTTCAATGGATCACCAGAATAACGTGGATCACCAGACAAGTGTTAGATCATTAAGGAGCTATTAAGTGATGAAACAGTGAACGAGTGCATTTTAAAGTTAGACAGTCTAGAATTTGACTCTGCATCACCACACAACCAGTTAATAGGAGTCAGACCTGCACTGTTACAGATTCTTTCACCTTATAAAGAAAACTGGTTTTATTGGACATATTTTCATTTATAGTTGTTCAATCAACAGCTTTCCAGTTTTTAACAAGAATAAAAATCTGCAGTTTATGAAATAAATGGATAAGTGGTAGAAACCTGTGTTGTACAAAAGCTTTTGACTTCTAGTGTATCAGTACAATCTTTGTCCAAGTAATGAAATATTTCATTTGTTAAAGACACTTAAGAGCAGCACTCATACAAACAAGACCATCAGAAAGGGCTTTTGTGTGTGATGTCATGGAAGAACCTCTTTTGGCTCCACAAAGAACCTTCCTTTAAAGAACCATTGTTGTTTATGAGATGTGTGAGTGCGAAGAACCTTTTTTGAAGTTTACAGAGCCTTTTTCTAGGACCATACATCTATTCAGCATCATTTTAACAGGAATAAATAAAAGAGAATGTCTCTCCTCGTCCCTCAAACCTAACAATCGATCACCAAGGGTGTTGCACAGGAGCTATGTGGTTAATGTAGCTTACAAGTAATGTTCCAGAATCTCTAACAGACTTGCTTATGCGGTTTCTGGCCCTGTATGACTCACTGTTATCTATAAACACAGACTAAAGAAAGTCTACAGAACCTTTTTCCAGATAAATATACAGCACTGTTGTAATAGGGATAAATAAAAGAAGAGAATGTGTCCCGGTGTGAGTAAATGTATGGTAATGTTATGTCTGATTAAGATGTAACAAAAGCAGTAGGCCGCCCTCGGCCCGCGCCTTCAGAACCGCCTGTTCTTGTACAGCGTGTATCCACGAGTGTGTGTACGCAAACATACACAAAAGGTCAACTACCTGCTCGAGGTTTACATCTATATTTTGTATGTTGATCTGCTCCTCAGAGGAGTTTCTGCATAACAATAAAACCGCATTTCCTCGAGCGAGAATAAATATCACTCGCAGCTGCGCGCCACTGAATAGCCTTAATAAGTCGACGTTATTTTTTTCCATCCTTCACTGAGTTTGTTTACTCAGAGCGTGGAGACATGTCATATTTCAGGTTCTAAAGCTGGGCGTGAGCAAAAAAACCTGTGGACAGAAGAAACACAGAAAAGCGTCTACTTGAGTTTCGAATGACAAAGTCTCTCGAAACCAGCTTTGAAGGGGAAATTCACCAAGTCTTCAAAATTCCTGTATAATTCAGAGTGTAGAGTCTGCAGGGATCTTTTAGAGTGAATTTTTCAGTTCTAGCAAATCTTTACCGACATCTTTAGAGTGGTGACCAAATTGCAGACATCAAAATTCTTTATTTGTCACATACACAGTTCTACAAGTACAGCGTGTAGTGAAATGAGCCCGTGAAACATCTGTGCAAGATAGATACAATAAATTAAGAAGAAAATTTAAGGCTAGAACTAAGTAATAAAAATATGTAATAAAAATATGTTATAATTTGATATTACTGTTAAAAACACAAAGGTAAGGCCTTAACAGTTTTCAGGCGAATTAGAAAGCATCTATAACTCTACTAAACCTAACATACTGTGGCCGTTTGTGTTTATCTCCGTTAACTGATTAAAATCTGCCCCCAAGGTTTTCTATCACTGTATAATAGAGGCGTCATGCTGCCCTTATTGTTGGATGTACTGCGATAGTGTCTCACATTCAGAATCTCTATGGTTTGTGTTGATGCTCGAGGTGTCTGACGTCATGCTGAGCTTTGTTTGGTGTTCTTATGTCATGTAGAACCAAAGTTACTGTAATTTAAAAACAAGTAATAATAATAAAAACCACTACTGGGGTTTTAAAAACTGCATCACACGCAAATGAACATAAAGAACAAAAATGAACAAATTTCTTTTATTTTAGGTTTTAGAAACAAAAAGAAAAAAACACAAGATCTTTGAACCCGGGAGAACTTTCAGGATAGTCTCCGCCCA
>JBBPCZ010134806.1:0-21797 GCA_037974445.1 Brycinus macrolepidotus | reverse complement strand
TGATGATGTTTCAGGTCATATTTATGCAGAAATGTAGACAATTCTAAAGAGTTCACAAACTTTCAAGCACCACTGTACTTGTTCCTAGTTCTATAGCACCTCCTAGACTGTAGCCTACTGTAACCTTTAATGTAGCGGGGGCTGTAACAAAAGAAGTGCAGTCAGAACTGTTGAAAAACATAGTGAATCTCTATCTGTTAAGAATAGGATGGATTGCCTTGCCACAGAAGATAAACACCTTCTGTTCCAAAATGGCAGGCCTTGCTGAAAATATTAGTGAGATGTGGGTTTAAAGCACTAACAGCACACCAGGAGATCAGAAAAAAGATTGGAACTTCCTCAGAACATCCACAGCCAGCTCTGAAGTTGGTAGGTTAGCACTGCAGTACTGCACACTACTGGCACACTATTGCACACTAAGCTGGGCCCAGACTGGACCATTAAAGATCCTGTAACGTATCAATGCAGTGACATATCACCTTCAGCTTCCAGCACACTATAGAAGTCACCCTGTATTCCAAGTCTTGATGCCTGGACCTTTAGTATGTTCCCTTATGCAGGAGGGTGACCATCTAGAGGAGCCCCTTCTTCCAGTGGGATGCCACTGAAGTGAAGGTGATCCTGAACTCCCGGAGGTGTAGGGGCAGTCTTCAGTATCTGGTCAATTTAGAAGGGTATGGTCCTGAGGAGAAATATTGGGTCCCGGTATGGGACATTCTCGATCCTGACTTGATAGCCGTTCAGGACCATCCAGATAGACCCGTTCCTCGACCACAAGGATGACCTCCACGCTCTAGTAGCACTCCAGAAGTCACACCTAGGAGAGGTGGCTCTGTGATGTTTGCCCCACAGCTCGCCTCGCCGCTAGGGGAGTTCTAGGTTACCATCTTAGGTTAATTCAGTACTTCCTGTTTACTGCACTATATAAACGCTGTTTGTAGAAATGAGACTTTGCGAAGTATTGCCGATTCCTGGTGTACCAAGAGTCAGAAGATAACCCTCTTGCTTTTTTGCTATTAGACCTTGATTTTTACTTTGATTTTTGCTTTTTTCCTTGTCTCTGACACTCCTGATTACAATTTTTGACTTTTGCTCTGTTTTTGGACTTTTGTCTTGCCTGTATGTTGATGTCTGCCCCTGGATTTTACTAGTAAACTTCAAACCACAGACTTAAACTTGCTTGTACAAAATGTAAATATAAATATAGAAATAGAATAATAGAACAGAAAAAAACAAACTCTAGTAAGTAATTATGTAAGTAAATAAGTACATCACATGACAAAACATTACACTGAATAGTAAAACAGTAACTGCAAAAACTATTTAAAAGGTACTGGATGATATAATACAAAGTTTATTCGATATTTTCTTTCAAACAAGCCTTATTTGAATATCTGGGTAAAAAAATTTGGATATATGCATATTCAAATAACTATTTGTTTTTGTTTTTGTTAACATATTCCCATGACTGTCACACCTCTGTTTTTTGTTCTTTTTAACTGATCTTTTTGTGCTTAGAGCAAGTTGTTAGATCAGTACAAGAGGGCAATGTCAATCCAAAAAACTGAGATGGTTCGCTAGTCAGCTCATGCTCAGTCTTAATGTAGATTAGATTAGATTAGATTAAAGTTTGTTTTCATTGCACAGACTACACGTACTTGCCAATGAACTGCAACGACACCAAAGCTAGAGATATGCCAACATCAATGAGCTGTTACGCTCTACAAACAACCCTTAGTCCTATCTCCAGATTCTGCATGAATAGGGACCATGAGAAAAAGGGAGAGAGTCAAACGGACCATCACAACATTATACTACAGTTGTCTGAGGCTTGATAGCGTTGAGGCATTTTGCAGAGATTAATGATAAACGTCCTAAGTAGATTTAAGACAGAATTATAGATCTTCCTCTTTGGTCTTTAATCTCAGGAATGCTTTTAAGGCTTAAAAATGACATACTTATGCACTTCCCCAAACATGTAGGAGAAAATTTATTAAAGGGGGACACCTCAACACCCCTATGCTCACACAATTGTTTTGGACCAATACTGTGCTCTTAAAAGAGGATGATAAAAAAAAGAGAGTTTGATCCTTGTCTGAGGATCACCAAATACATGATCCATGTAGCTGGCTAACCTCCCAGAGCTTGGCTAATCATGCATCTAGTAAATTTGGAATCCTCTATTGAGAAAGCCCCAGACCAGCCCAAACTGTTCTTTATTCATGGATGATTAGAAAATGTGTGGGGTAATAACTTTCAGATTGTTGTCAAGCTCCGAAGGCAGAAATGAACTTTTTTCATTTGTAAAACACAGTTCAATGTGTTTGATTTGATACAGAAAAGCACAATTTTTCAATACAACAAACATTTTGTTGTTTCATTTTCCAGCCTTTCGCCAAATGTGAATGTGCATTTGGAAAACAGCCAGACAGAAAATAGAGGATCATTCAATATACTTAAAAAAAAAAAGTTACCACATTTGATTACACTTTCTCTTCCAAAACTGACATAAGGGTTTGTTACCTACTCTGGTGGCCAGTTTTCCCATTTCCTCCTGCCAAAGAATCCATAGTGACATCCTAGAATGTCCTGTTTGTGTGTGTGTGTGTGAGAGAGAGAGAGAGAGAGAGAGAGAGAGAGAGAGAGAGAATCACCTAGGGAATGTATAAAATGTAGCAATGTTGTTACTCATTATTTATTTCTGTAGCAGGATCAGGAGGAGGATGCAGCTGTCATACACACAAGCCCAGGAAGCCTTTGGAATGACAACTGTGACTCTACTGGCATGCACATGGCATTGCTGTACAGCATAACTGTGTGTAAATGACACAGACACACACATGCATATACACACATTGACAACTCTTCTCTGTGTGCACTGGTATGACTAACTTTGGCAGAGCAAGTGTGTACAGCATGAAAGTTATTGCCATCGCTGCCAGTCTGTTCACCTGTTAAATTCATTAAGTGTAATAGAAATTTTAAATTTGTCTGCATTTCACTTAATGCTCAGCTTGGCTTCTTGCAGGGTCTTCTTGGAATATATGTTCTTTATTGTAGTTTTGAAGAGACATAAACACATAAGCATAGGTGCTAAACATCAGAGTATGGCGCATGTGCACGCCAGCATTTTTTTTTTGGACTCCTAGTATATATGCGTTTGTGTGTGTGTACCACATGGCATCTTGCAAGAGCCCGATTGGTCATTTCATCCTCTATAATTCTAACAGGAGAGAAACTGCTGTGTTTGGGCTGCTAATGCATTCCTGTGATGATGCCACGCTCTCACCATAATTCCCTATCAGGACTTACTATGAACTAAAATGTATATATAAAAGGTGAGTGCACGTATGTGTTGTTCTGGGAATCCTTAGGTCCTCCCAGCGTGTCACACTCCCAGACACTCCCAGGGTGTGGTCTGGAAGGAGAGGGCTACAGATGTTAGCTGGAAAAAGTGAAAAAAGCATGTTACATTACATTTCATTACATTCATTTGACAGAAGCTTTTATCCAAAGCGACTTACAATATGAGGAAACACTTAAGTTTCAGGACAGTGTGAGAACTAGAGGAGAGTTAAAAAATCTTTATGTAGTAGTGCAAGAAGATAGGTAGTGCATTAGGGGAGGAGATGCTCTCTGAACAGATGAGTCTTCAGGAGGTTTTTGAAGCTAGAGAGGAATTCTGCTGCTCTGGTCAGTTTAGGCAGCTCATTCCACCAGCAGGGAACCACAGAAGAGAAGAGTCTGGACTGGGTTTGCCTTGTGCGTAGGGATGGCAGAGCCAGACGATGTTCCTTGGAGGAACGGAGGGAGTGAGTAGGAACATAAGACTGAATGATGGGATTAAGGTAGCTGGGTGCAGACCCAGATGTCACTCTGTAGACAAGAGTTAGTGACTTGAACTTAATTCGGGCAGCCATGGGTAGCCATTTAGGTCAGTTAGCAGTGGGGCGACATGCGACCTTTTGGGTTGGTTGAAGACCAGCCAAGCTGCTGCGTTCTGAACCAGCTGTAAGGGTCTTACCATGCAAGCTGGAAGACCCACTAAGAGGGCATTGCAGTAATCAAGGTGATAATACTGAGGTATTGAGATGAAGTGAGGTGAAGGTGTACGTGGGAAATGTGATAATTATGGTAAAGTTAATGTCATGTGCGACAATGAAGAGTGTGGTAAACCCCATAGGGATTATGGTATGGCTCAGTTAATTAGGGTAGGGGCTTCTGGTATAAGTAAGGTAATTGTGGAGAATGGTATTTGGTGAAATGTACATTTTGGTGTGAGGAACGTTGTAGCCACAGAAAGATGAAAATATAAGGAACAGTTGCTAAATGACTTCCTTTGTATATGGCAATATCTTAACACAGAACCCTCGGGACACACATTGGAGAAGGGACTTAAGATAACTCCATATCAGAAGTGGGGTTGTTTGAACATTTGGTCCTTGATAGACACTTACATTGTTTTTCCACCACAAGCTGCTGTTTAGCAGGCAACTAATAAAAAGTTACTTTGATTTTGCCTTATTGATCACAGAACATTTTTGTTATGGCATCAGCGAAGTGGTAAAATTCAAACTGACAAACCATTTAATATAAAGAAATAGTGATCATGTAAGGTTTGCTACTGGGCACTTTTTTCATACTGTCCACTTTGCTGCTGTTGCTGCTGTAACAATACAGATTTCCCACCTCTGGGACTAATAAAGGGTTATCTTATCTTATTTACTTTTGTGATTGCAATTCATGTATGATAAATGTCTAACGTATTTTAATACAAAGTAGCATTCATTTATTCTAAGAATATTCACCCACAGGTCATTTCATTAAGTACACCTACCTTGTATCTACACTCATTGCCCATTTTATCAGTTCTTCTCACCATGTAGGTGCACCTTGTAGTTTACAGCTACAGACCAACAGTTTCTCTGCATCATTTGTTAGCCTCCTTTACCCTATTCATCACTATTCATAACCTCTATAGGCCACCAGTGAGAAGGTATCATGTGGGTAGCAGTTCACTTTCAGCTCAGCAGTGACACTGACATGGTAGTGGTATATTGGTGTGTGTGCTGCACACAGTGGATCACACACAGCAGTGCTGCTAGAATTTTAAACACTGGGTCAGCTGAGGGCAGCATGGTGGTACAGTAGGTAGTGCTGTCACCTCACAGCAAGAAGGCCTTGGGTTTGGGGGGGGGGGCTACTAAGTATTAACTTGAGACTCTTTAGATCCTGTTTAGTGCCTGTAAAGTGAGGGCACAGTCATTCTAGCCAATTTGTACATTATTTGTAATCTAGAAATGTTTATAACGTTTTAGTAGTTTGAATTAGGAGAGTTATATGACAAAATGAGGAAAAAGGTGGTGTTGTGGCATAGAAATAACCTTAAGTTTCAAAGACAGTAAAGAAACAGTGCACTCAGTAAATACAGTGCTAAAAATAAATCGGTAATGAAATGGTTGGTTAGTCTATAGTTTGTGAGTTTGCCAGCCAGCTAGCATAATAGCTAATCCAGCCAAAGTTTCAGTAGTTTTAAAGGAATGTGATCCATAACCAATACTTTACAAAACTTTAGCTACATTAGTTAATGATAGTTTTGCCTGATTCTTTTAAAGACCACATTTTCTGTTATATTTTGATCTTCAGGTTTTTCCACACCAGACTCTACTGTGGGATGAACAGCATTAGATTCATTTCTGCTGTTCACCTTTCCTGATTTCTGCATTTGGGCCTCGGTCATGTTGACTCAGGGGTGTATGTCCAGGGCCAGAGCGAGTTAAATTTTTCTGTCAGTTCAGAGTAATATTCACTTCTTTGGTGTTTTTTCTTTGGGACTGGACTGGAATGTCGGTGAAATACTTGGCATTGCAGATGGTACAGTGCCATCTGCAATTTTACGTCGCAGTAGTGACTACAGTCAAAGTCTTTACAGAAAAGTCAGTCCACTCAGCAACCATATCAGGAACAATCTCAGGCAGTTATATAAGACCAAACGAAACTAAAAGATGCATTAACGCGACAAACATATTAAAAATCACCACTGAACCTGACAAAAATCATGTGAATAGTTTAAGTTTATAGCTTTTGACTCAAATAACAGGTTTTTTCAGGTCACTCATGCTACTGTACATGGATTTAATGATCTCCACAAGAGAGCGGGCTTCTACTCTCTCAGCTTTGAAAGCAAGCCAATGGTTCTTTTTACTGGAACACATGAATTTCCCTGTAAACATACTCCTTGTTAAGTATGACAAGCTTTCCCGTTCATTTTTAACTAGTGACATGTCTTCTCCTGTTTTCATATCAAGTCAAGTAGGAGTTTATTGTCATTTCAGCCACATACACAGTTCACAGTGAAACGAAACAATGTTCCTCCAGAACCATGGTGCAAAATAAAGAATAAGAACAAAAACAACACAAGACTACAGAAGTGCAGGCCAGACAGGATTACACTGGGTCCAAAACGAAAGATTCTAGCAGCAGAGTGGTTAAGTGTGCAAACTGCAAAGACTGAGGTTGGAATAACTATAAATAGCTGTGATTTTGTTTATGGAGGAGTGGTCGTTGGGGTGTAACTTTGTTTATGGCAGAACAGTTTAAGTTTGTTTAGGCATTTGTGTTTGGGCAATGTAGCAGTTCAGTTCAGGAGTGTGTTTGTGTCTGAAGCAGATCTGATTCAGTTCTGATTTAGAAGTTTGACTCTGGGTAAGAAACTGTTTCTCATTATGGCAATGAAGAAACGTACAGAACCTTTCATCAGATGGAAGTTAGTTAGAGAGAAAAGGGTGTTGGGAGGGGGTTGTCTGGGGTCATCCACAGTGCAGGTGGCTTTGCAGATGCAGTGTTTGCAGGTGCATTGTGTACTCTCTCTCTCTCTCTCTCTCTCTCGCTCTCTCTCTATCCCTCCCTGGCTAAACTGACATCTGTTAGCTGCCTTGAGTCGCCACCTAGGTCTCAAGTCAGTTCTCCCTAAATTCCATCAGTATGTGGACTTGGGTGCGAACATGCTGGACATCGCTGATGTGTACCGCGTTGAGCTCCACCCCCACCTCGGCTACTCGGACCATGTGTCTGTCTTGCTGATCCCAGTATACAGACCACTGATCAGACGTGCCAAGCCCTTTCTGAAGCTGACAAAAATCTGGTTCCAGGTGCTGTCTCTGCTCTTCAGGACTGCTTTGAACACACTGACTGGGACATGTTTAGGGAGGCTGCAACCTACAGCAGCTCTACCTACCTGGCGGAGTACATGGCATCAGTGACTGGCAACATCAGCAACTGCATTGAAAATGTTACTGTCTCCAAGACCATCACTATGCGTCCCAACCAGAGGCCGTGGGTGACTGCGAAGGTGCGTGCGCCGCTGAGAACCCGAGACTCCACCTTCAGATCAGGAGATGACGCTGCCCTGAAAACAGCAAGGGCCAACCTGTCCCAGACCATCAGAGCAGCAAGGCATGCACATGCTCAAAAAATCCACAGTCACTTCCAGGGCACTGGGGACACAAAATGTATGTGGCAGAGTATCCAGGCCATCACCAGCAGCAGGGCTTCTCCACCTGCCTGTGACGGTGAGGCCTCCCAACCAAATGTGCTGAATCACTTCTATGCATGGTTTGAAGTACAAAATGACATGGCAGCGAGGAAGACCGCCACACTCCCCAACAACAAGGTGCTCTGTCTGACCATGGCTGATGTGAGGAAAAATCCGCTTAGAGTCAACCCACCGAACTGTTCCCGCACTCATTCACACAAACACATCCCTCAGCTGAAGTTCTTCCTCTCCTAACACAATTCACATACACTGAACTGTTGTGTCTTAAACAAACAACTTACACACCAGCTGCCACTGTGAATACCCCTCTATTTATTATATACTGCACATTCTCTGCCCTGCTGCTGCTATTATTTGCAGAATTATTATTTATTGCTGTCTATTATTTATTGTTGTTTAGTATCTGTCATAATTTTGTATTTCTTCAAACACCAACTGCACTAAATATAGTCTTGTCCTGTTGTTTTGCTGCTCTTGTGTTTTCCTCTCTCTCCTGCTCTTTGCACTCTGTGTATTTTGCCCTGTCTGCACTTATGTGGTCTTGTAGTGCTCTGTTTTCGTTCTTGCGAGGCAACGTGGTCCTTTAGGAATGTTGTAACATAAGATCGCTCATTCCTAAAGCTGTTATTGTAAATGAAATAATCACTGATCAGAATTTTGACACCTTATGTCTTACAGAGCCACATCCACAGGCTATAACTACAGCAGTGGGGGGTGGAGCACAGGAACCAAACATAGTAATAATCAGAAACCAGGTTTTACCTTCACTTCCTTTTGAAATTCTGTTTTTTATCATGACTAATCTAGATGCAAACCAATCCTCTTTTTCTCTAATTACTGTCTACAGGCCAATGGGACCATATACAGAATTCGCACAGGAATTTAGCTTCCTAGCAAGTCTAGCAGTACACAGTGACAAAATAATACTTGTTAGAGATTTTAATTTCCACTTTGAAAAAGAACACGATCCCCTGAAATCTGCATTTGCTTCAATTCCAGATACTGTTGGCTTTACTCAAAATGTAACAGGGTCTACTCACTACTGCCGCCACACTCTTGATTTACTCCAGACGCTTGGTGTTAATGTGGATAACAGAGCTATTCTTCCACAGACCACAGTAATCTCAGATCACTACCTCATTACATATGAGCTTCATCTTCATTATAATGTAAGCACATCCCCTCACTTTTGTATTATTCGTACAATAACATCAGCCACTTGCTTTTAGTTTTATTGAAAACCTCCCGGATTTATCAAGCCCAGTTGGCTCTCCATTTGGTCCAGCAGACCAAATAGATAACCTGACCGAATGCTTAGAGAACGCTCTTCGATCCACATTAGATATCGTCACACCTAGATAACTCACAAGAATTAGACAGAAAAAGCTTGCTCCTTGGTATAATGATCAAACACATGTCCCAAAGCAAAAACATTCAATAATTAGAGCATAAATGGCATTTAACCAAGCTGGAATCTTTCCAGTCTGCCTGGAAGGAGAACCTTAGAGACTATAGCAGAGCACTTATTGTGGCACGCTCAGTAACAAAATAATTCCAGGTTTCTATTCAGTACAATTTCTAAACTAACAAGGAACCAGGGAGGTACAGAATCTCAGATACCTGTAACCTACAGTAGTGATGATTTTATGGCCTTTTTAAAAAATAAAAATCAAAGTAATTAGACAATAAATTCAAGCTAGAAGTTTTACTCCTCCACGTCTGCTCCCTATTGCAGCTGATGCAAAATACCGTTCAAAATTTAGCCTCAGCAGAGCTAAATTTAATGGCATCTTTAATTCCAGTTCAACAGGCAGAAACTGATATGATTACCCTCTCATCCAAATCTTCCACCCGTACACTCGAGTCAGTTCTTACAAGCCTACTTAAAGAAGTCTTACCAGTAATAATCGGGCATCTTTTAGCAGGACTGCTAGTGGTACCACTGAGGTACCTTAGATCAAGGTACCGTCCCCACACACTGCTCCCCGGACATTGTGTCGCTGGCTGCCCACTGCTTCACTTGGTGAATGGATTACATGCAGAGAAAGAATTTCACACTGTTCACACTGTGTGCTGTGCTGTGCTGTGTTTACGCGTGACTGTAAAGGGCCACTTTACTTTACTTTACTCTCTGTTCAAAACTCTGTTCAAAGAGATTGTCGTTCCTGTTGCTGTGGACTAGAGATTCTCAAACTGCTCCTCACTCAGACTCCAACAAAAAAAACTCCTCTACTGACTCTTAACTATATCTACTCTGTTAGCCATAGAATGCCAATCTGTTCAGCAGTGATTGTCTGTACACAAAGGCCTTCTATTTTTAGTTATCTCTATAGACACTCTCTTTCTCACTTTCCAGAGAAAGAATGGGGAGAGGGGAGGAGAATGGGTTCCCCTTCTGGTTCCTCCCAAGGTTTCTTCCTCCAGCTTTAGGGAGTTTTTCCTCACCTTCGTCACCTTCGGCTTGCTCACTAGGGGCTCGGACCTGGACTCTGTAAAGCTGCTTTGTGACAAGATTGGTTATGAAAAGAGCTTTATAAATAAAACTGAACGGAATTGAATTGAATGTCCATGACAAAGGACAATCTCCACTGAGAAGTGATCATGGCATGCCCTCCAGAAGTCAATCACTATATGTTTTGTTTTGTCCACATTAAGAGACAGGTTTTTGGTTCTGCACCAGCCATTGCTCCGCATTCCCACCGATCAGCCCACCATGGCCGTGTCATCAGCGAACTTGATGATGCACAGTTGTGAGTCTCCTTTGTAATGTCTCTGCTACAGTTGCCAAGGAAATAACACAAAACACCAATAACGCAATGCCCTCAAACCCCAATACTGTACAGGACTGTGGTAAAACCGCCAGGCAAAATCACACCAATTAGGTTGGAAACAACATTTTTATTAAATTACCACCTAAGGTTTGGCTGTCCTAATACAACCTTTTTTCATCTTTTTTTTTTTTTTTTTTGAAAATTCTAAGGCTTGAGCCTGAGCGGGGTCATGAGTCAGTGAACATGTGCCTCACGCCTCATGAAGTTTGCACTATGTTTCAGATTTGACATCTATGTGTTTGATTATGTTTACATTTGACACCTTTGCTCACCAAGGTCTGGTCCATGTAAAGAGTTTGAAGGTGCATCTGCTGTTTATGTTCACTGGTGCAGCGGGCAGGTGGAGAAGCGGGATGTGAATGAGGGATGATTACTGGCTGGATCTTATCTCCGAACAGGGGGGCATGATCGTGCTTTTGTTCCCTGCCAGGCTCCCGCTCTGTTTGCACTACCACACGGGCTTGGCTGGGCCTACTACAGCTTGGACGCCGGCCACTTTTTAGCCTCCACTGGTTTGGAACCACTGCAGTGTCTTGTCGTTAAAATGAAGAAGAGAATAAAATAAGCATTTCATATTGTAAACCAGCAAAACATAGCAACACAATACAAACGGAATCCAAATCTCCCAGTGATTAAACAGATGACTGATTATATAGGGCTCGTGGGACTGAAGCAGATTAGGAGGGGGCACAAAGAAACCTTTGCACTTTGAGGTCACCATGTTTGCTGGAGGAGAGAAAAGACAAGGAGATAAGGAGAGGTATGACATGAGAGAGTGAAACAGATGAAGAAACAGAGTGAGAAAAGAGAGAACGAGTGACTGTGGGGGGGGGGGGGGAGAGAGAGAAAAGGTTTTGATTAGAAAGCTGTTTGTGGTTTTGGTGCATGAGTGTGTGAGACTGGAAAGCACCCCATATGCCTGCTGCCATCAGACAGAGAGTAGAGGAATAATACAGCAGCCAACAATAAAAAGCGGTAGAGAAGGAAGGGGGGCTCACAGAGGAGGAGAATGAGGGGGGAAAGTAGAGAGAAAACACATGTGTGTGGTGAAGGGGGGCAGATAGTGAGACAGACAGCAAAATGTTGAGAGACAGAGCAAGAGAGATAGGGGAGAACAAGGAGTGAAAGAGAAAAACAGTGGGAGAAAGAGGGAAACAGAGTGAGAGACAGAGAGATAGAAAGACAGAATGAGGAAGAGGAAGAAATGGGGAGCCCCAGAGTGAGAGAGACTCAGAGTGAATAACAGAGAAGAGGGGTGGGGGGTGGGGGGTGGAATAAGGTGCACACATTTAACAGTCCCAATAGGAGGCACTGTTAGCATGGTCAGGCACACTGACATGTACACACACACACACACACACACACTTGTTTTTAGACAGTGTCATGTATATAATATCCCATTTTTATTAGTTATATGTAACTAAATGAGTATGGGTTCTAAGCCTTATCCTATAGAAACTTAATGGTTTTTCCCTTTCAGTTTTAAAACCTTTTTTTCTGATTTTCCTTCAGTCAGGACAGGTTTGTCCTGAAAATATATAGATCACCAAACTACACCCACAGTCCCATATGAGGCACTACTGCATTTACTGGTCACTTCACCTATGTACAAAAACTGTATCCATCATGGCAGTCATGACCAGAGACATGAACACTGCAGTGTCTAGCTCAGGATTTCTTTCATTAAGATTAGAAACTGGTCTGTTTCATAACAAATTTA
The DNA here is from genome assembly GCA_037974445.1 of Brycinus macrolepidotus. NCBI lineage: Eukaryota > Metazoa > Chordata > Actinopteri > Characiformes > Alestidae > Brycinus > Brycinus macrolepidotus. The sequence continues at coordinate 9,691 of JBBPCZ010134806.1, read as the reverse complement.
GTTTTAGGTAGTTACATTTTTCTCCAGTTGTTCTCAGGCCGTCCTCCCACTTTGTTTGTTTGCACCTTGCTCCAAATGTTCCCTAAAGGGTTAAGTTTATGAGTCTCCTCCTCCTTTCACTCCTTCCCTCCTCCTTTCACTCCTTCCCTCCCCTTTTCCCTCTCACTCACTCTCCTTCCTCTAACTGTCTGCAATAGATGAAGCTCCATAAGCAGGGAGAAGGCTTTCACAGACACAGTGCAAGAGAGAGAGAGAGAAAGCGAGAGCAGGAGACAGGGACAGAGACACTACAACAAATTCAGAGTGAAAGAGAACTGGACAGCTCAAAGAAAGACTTTTGGACTCAAAAAGAAGTGTTTTATAGAGATCACACAGAAGACGACCTTCTAAAGTGGATTGCATTTACATTTACCTTAATGCTTTCACCAGGCTTAATTGATGTGGTGATCTCTTCTAGGCTGACAGGGACTTTTCTGAAGTGTAGACTTTCTGATTAGGGACAGATCTGCAGAGAGTGTGTGACTTAAATAATGTCTGGAGTACTTATTCACCTGCTGGAGCTGCTTTGGATGATGTGTTTCTGGCAAGGTAAGTTTCTTGCCAGTTTTTCTCTCTCTCTCTCTTTGTGTGTGTATGTGTCCTCCAACTGTCATTTTCAAGGACTACATGAAACTACCTTAACTGTTGCAGAGGACCATATCCACTTCTACTTTGTGCCATAGCCTTGACAGATATAGATCACAAATGCCAAGCAAACACAGTGGGGGGAAATTCAATTAGAAAATATTTCAAATAAATGGATTTTTATGATGCTGCTTTCTATGGTTGAGCTGAAACATTCGGTCACAGAATTGGCTAGGTGAGAATATCTATATAAAATGAAACAGTTGTATGCATTATTGTTTTTGTAAATGTTATTATATGAAGCCAAAAAAAACAGAGCCAAAAGTATTTGGATTTATGATTTTAATGATCTTTTCAGCATTCCATTTTGCCAAGGTTTAATTAGAGACACTGAGCCGTGGCAGTTTGATTGCTCGTGTTTGAAAGATTACCTGAGATTACAAGAGCAGCCAAGTGACACACATTAATAAAGGAGTCCTAACGAGCCTTCAGATTTTTTTGCAGTGTTCAGTTAAAAAAAAAAAAAGCAGTCTTACTCCCTTGTGCTGCTTGTTTTTTTCTGGCACCTTGCGTGCATTTAGAATGAGACAAATTAGAAGTTCTTGTGATGTGGCAGAATCTGAACTGACTTGCTGGAGTGTAACAGTGAGGATAGCTGTTTGATTAGTGGGTTCTACAAAGCAGTTCTGCTTTTGGTAAATGAGCGTGAGAAGGATTTGATTGTGCAGACAGTTTAACCCATCTGATTGTGTTTATAAAAAGGCCATCTAAGGCCTTGATTAGGCAGTTTTATGGTGTGTGTGTGTGTGTGTGTGTGTGTGTGTGTGTGTGAGAATGTGTGTGTGTACGTGCTTCACATGTGTTCAGCTACATTAGAACATCTAACTTTTGAGCGAATTTGAGTAATTAGGACATTTCTATGGCTCTCGTAACTTTTAAAGGAAGTATTTATCTTACATATTAAAATTGTAACCTTGAAGATTTTTCACAGAATGCAGTTTTGTTTGATCTACACTGTAATTTACAATGTATGTCATTTTGAAAGGGCTGTAATATTATATACATACACATACATACGTATATATATATATATATATATATATATAAAATAGAGAGAGAGAGAGAGAGAGTATTTTTTTAATCTTGCAGTGTAGTGTGCCTTTTGTTATGCTACATCTAAACGTAAACGCTCAGAATCACAGCTTTTGTCTAGTGGTCTTTAAAAGGGGGGGTGTAAAGGAGGCCATCATTTCATTTGAGAGTGTGACCCTGGAACTAATGCCACCATTACAATAATGATTTTGAATAACAGACCTACACCATTTATGAGCCCTTCCTTTCATGTATTTGATGTAGCATTTAGTGAGTTTTTCCTCTACAAACTCCAGCCATGTATGGTTAGGGTGATAAAAGAGAGAAAGACCTCTGTCACTGACAAACAGCTCAAGAGAAGGAAAGAGAGAGACCAGAGCAATAAGAAAGGCCCTCTGGCAACACACGTCTTGTCATTTGCTGCAGTTAACCTGTGGGTTAGATGCAGTTTTACTGTGTACATCCAGAGAAGACCAGAAAAAAAAGGAGAATAAGGGTAACCTACAATGACAGAACCAACAAAGTTCTGCAAAAGCTGAAAGTTGTTTTTATACAATTTTTATAATATAGTAAGCAACTATTTCAATTTTCAAATTGAAATAAATTTGAAAACACCAGCTGTCTTTTACATTGTGTGAAAACTTAATGACAAATTAAGAAGCTCCAAATTACTTGGAATAAAATCTTTTTACATGAGCTTAGATTAAAATTGAAGAATGTTTTCCCTTCTCCTGTAAATTTTGGAGATATAGAATTTTATTTTGAATTAAAGTCTATTTTAATATGCCTTAACCATTCTTTGGTAAACTGACTGGTCTTCTGAGTCTTGACTTGCTTGCCAACCCACTCTCTGTCAAGCTTTAATTCACAAACAGATTCCCTGGCATTCTAATGTAGAATTCTGTGATACAATCCAGAAATCACAGTACCATCAAATAACAAATATCAAGCTGTCCTGGTTCAATGGCTTTAAACACTGACGCTGCCGCCACCATGTTTCACAGCAGGCATGAGGTCCTTATGTTGGAAAACAATGCTTTGTTTTTGCCACACATAACTTTTCTCATTAGGGACGTAAAGTCTAATTTACCTTCTTTCAATATTTTCCATTCTTGCATTTTTTCAGTAGTTTTTGGCTAAATTAGATGGCATTTAGGAAACTTCACAAGGACAGCAGTGTTCTTCAGGAAGAGTCGTGGTTTCCTCTCATCTATCATTCCATATGCAACATTCTTGTTCAGTGTTTGTCTGATGGTGGAGATACAGTCTAATCACATTTTGACTAGAAATATAAAGAAGTTTATTCTATAAAACCTATATGTACACCAATCAGCCATGATATTAAAACCACTGACTGGTAAAGTAAATAACATTGATTATTTTGTTACAATGACATCTGCAGGGGATAAATAAAGCAGCAAGTGAACAGTCAGTTCTTGAGGTTGCTGTATTGAAAGCAGAAAAAATGGGCAAGCATAAGGGTCACAGTGACTTGGATGAGGCCCAAATTGTCAGAGCATCTCCAAAATGACAGGTCTTGAGGGATGTTCCTGGCATGCAGTGGTTAGCACCCACCGTAAGTGTTCCAAGGAAGGACAACCGGTGAACCGGCAACAGAGTCATGGGCGCCCAGGACTCACTGATGAGGTAGTGTAGCACAAGTTGCTGAAAATGTTAATGCTATGATAAAAGGTGTCAGAACACACAGTGCATTGCATCTTGCTGCCTATGTAGATGCTTAACTATCGAGTGGTCAGAGTGGCAATGCTGAACCCTGCTCGCTGATCATAGTGCCTACAATGGGCACATATTTTAGATCATGTCAAAGGCTAGATACATGTGCCATACTTATCTGGGGACGAGATGGCACCAGGATGCCCTATGGGAAGAAGCCAATCCAGCAGAGGCAGTTTGATACTCTGTGCAGTGTTCTGCTGGGTAACTTTAGGTCTTGGCATTCATGTGGATATTACTTTAACACATATCATGTACCTAAACATTGTTGCAAGCTAAATACACCCCTTTCATGGCAGCGGAATTACCTAATAGTAGTGGCCTCTTTCTAGAGAATAATGCTCCCCGCCACGTTGCAAAAATTGCCCAGAAAGGGCTTGAGGAACATGACAAAGAGTTCAAGGTGTTGCTTTGGCATCCAAATTCCCCAGACCTCAATCCAGTCGTGCATCTGTGGGATGTACTGGACAAACTAGTCCAATCCACGCAGGCCTCACCTCGCAACTTAAAGTACTTAAAGGATCAGCTTCTCACTTCTTGATGACAGAAACCACAGCACAGCTTCTGAAGTCTCATGGAGTTCATGTCTTGACATGTCAGAGCTGTTTTGGCGGCATGAGAGAAACATACACAATATTAGGCTAGTAGTTTTAATCTGTGGCTGATCAGTGTATGTTTGTGAGAGATCCATGAGCACAACGTCTCTTTCACGTTACAAAAATCCAGACATTTGCTTGGGCAGGACTGTAGGATTGCACACAGGTTTAAGAATTAGAACAATGAACCTTGCCATTGACTACAAAAGTCTGTTTCATGCGCTGCCAAATACCAAAATGTGACTGATTCTTTATAGTAGTTGGCAGGAATCTGGTGTCACTGCTACTTTTAAAAGGTTGAGGGATTTTACAGACAGTGACTTTACAATAAAGTATGTCACAGTATTGATAAAAAGCAGCAGAGGAATGCAGTATTTACACAGAACCTCCACTATAACACTCTTCTCCATCGCACAAACATCTCAGCAAAGTTTCTCCACTCCCTTGCTCCATTCTTCCACGTAGCATATCATTTGAAATGGTCCATGCACTCTGATAGTGCTTGTGAATTAAGTGCCAAAATATATCAAGAGCAGACAGGAAGGGAACAGTTCTGTCAAACACAATTAGTTTGACAACAGCACAAATCTTGAGTGAAGAGCGAATTCCAAATGTCTGTTCTCACACTGTGGATTCAATATGGATTTACAATCCGTCTCCAGACTGAAACTTCAACAGACTTTCAACTCACTGTCTGCTGTCTTAAATGTACTTGTAAAAGGTATGAGAAGTTAATATATTGTGCATAAGATCCTGATGATATTAATACTTCAGCGTTTTTCCATCTATGTACTGTACATTCTTAAAATATAAGGAGCAAGAAGGGGTTGATTATATTGATTCCATAGAGGAACCAAAGAAGCTTTCAGTCATTTAACTATTTTTTTGTAAATGAGATGTGTGAGACTGAAGAACCTTTTAAAGTTTTAAAAACTTCAACGTATGGTAAAGATTCCATACCATTTGAAGGTTTTTCCTAGAACTATACATCTAAGCCAAGAGCTGTTTTATTTTGAAGAGGGTATGCATTGTTTGGTCTTACAGAATAGGTCAAGAGTCGAACAGAAGATCCCTGAGGGAGTTTAGACCACACATCCAAACCAAGAAGCTTTTAACTGGATTTTAAATAGTATTTTAAAAGTAGCACAGAGATCTGTAGCATATGGTCCATTATCAAAGACAGTAATTTCATTGATCTTATTATAAGAACATAAAACCAAAAGACTCAAAACACAGTTATAATAGAAGCGAATGGACAGATGCAGCACTTGTAAAATCTTGTCTGTTCTTTTCTAAGGTGGGAACTATTTTCTATGGTAATCAATTGTACACTACAGATGTGGCACTAAGATTAGTACTAAGAGAGGTTAAATAAAAATTCTTGAATGCTTCTTTAATCTAGGATTGGCTCCCCCCTTACATTTCTATCTGAGATCCAAACTATCTGAGATCCAATATATATTCTCCTATGAGAAGTTCAGCAATGATCTTATAGGTTGAAAAAAAATGTTTTCATTTTTTTTCTATTTTCTATTTTGTTTTAGCAGCCAGGGTAAGGGAACTTTAATTGTTCAACTCTAAGTATTTCCATTGTATTAGATCCAAGTGAGTCTGCTATAAAGCGACTACAAAAAGATATAAATACAAGCATGTAATGCGATATAATTCCCTTAGTATAATGATGTCATGACTGGACTAAAGGATAGGAAACCAACTTACAGGACATTTGCCTTTACTCATTTGCCTGTACAAATCTGTTGATGCACAGCACACCTAAAATACCAAGGACAGTTGCTTTGAAACACATCGGAATTATTGTGCATAGTACTAGCCTATGCTAAAGAAGTGACAGACACAACGGTAAAGAGTGACACTAAGGAGATAAAAATGATCAGGTTGAGTGAACATAAGTTTAAGGTGTGGCTGGTTCATAAAAACCCATAAAGAAAGAGAAAAAACGAGAGACTAGGGAGGTATTTTCATCTGGACTCTAGAGAGAGTGGGTGGAGAGAGAGGGGTTACAGATAAAGACAAAAAACACCTTTATTGTAAAACCACCGTATGTAGCCTCCATGATCTTTTAGGTTCATATAAGTGAGAAAGTGAGAGTGATAGGTGTGCAGAGGTACGAGAGAGAGAGAGAAGTGCAAATATTCTATTTTTACCATCTTCTTCACGCTGAGACACCATGAAAGGACACTGCCAAAATTTTTAATGCAAATGAAAACAAACACAAGTCCCCTCTGAATGTGTGGCAAGTGATTCACTTTCCATAAATCAATGTCTCCAGTGTGAGTGTGGATTTAGGCACAGGTAGATTACTTTGGCACAGAATCAGAGAGAGGGAGAGAGAGAGTGGGAGAGCTGGAGAAAGCTGGAGGGAGAGAGACAGAGAGAGAGTTGGAGAGAGAGAGAGAAAGAGAGCCGGAAAGGGAGAGAGAAAGAGAGAGCTAGAGAGTTGGAGAGAGAGAGGGGGAGAGTTAGAGAGAGAGAGAGCGAGAACACTTACTCTTCCATGGCCCCCTCTATTGGTTACTACATTGTAGTGCCACTTACTCATTGTGAAAAAATGTGCTCTACTGATGGGATGACATAATCTCCTTGCAGATTCTTTATCACTGAGTCCATTTCTTGTCTTATGCATCAGTTACAGTTGTAGTTAAGTGCTTACGGATGATAACGTAAAACTGGCCACTCCTCCAAATCCTCCAAAGCTACAAAAATGAGGTAATTTCCAAACATAATGAAATCATTTCCACATTTAGGGAACAGCTCACAGATTTTTTTTTTTTTTTGTCATGCTTTATAAACTTCCTACAATTGTTCAGTCAAAACAGTTAAACAGAACACTAAAGGGATAAGGGAGCTGTTCTTTTCATCCAGTCTTTTTCTGTATTTCTCTCTCTTTATTTAAGCTAGGGATCATTCTATTTTTTGCAATTTGGTTGTGAGAAATGACACTGTAGTCCCTTCTGCTTGACCTTGTAGGGTGGGGTTAAAGGGGTCCTGGAGGTCTACAACACAGTACACACTCTTAAAAATAAAGCTCCTGAAGGGTTTTGGTGTGGATATATAGTTTTACTCTTTAGCTATAAACTGTTATATTATGTAAAAATGAGCTCTTCACACTCATTTAGAAAAAGGGCCAATAAAAGGCAAATTTGTTGGGGGTGGGATTCTCTACCCCTACTTAAAGTCATTTTCCATATTTGTCAGAATCATTTTCATTTTAGTGGTTCAGAATCATCAAGGTTTTACCTGCCACTGGAAGAGTTAATCTAGTTAAATGGTACACAGTTTTCTTTAAGTCTTCTTCATCATGACCGGAGCCATGCCCAATCTGACCTATATGAAACACTATATGAACTATAGGGTTGGGACGTCTGACCATTACACCAACAGGATGAATAATGAATCTGTACTGGCCAAGATTATGATTTTGGAACTTTTGTCTGGAAATGTTTTAATGAAACATATACACTATATGTATAAGTATTGGGACACCTGACCATTACTTTAATGACATTGCATCCAAATACATAGTGATAGTTAGTGATTATTCGGTCATACGTGAACTCACCACAGCACACAGTGTGAACAGCACGAAATTCTTCCTCTGCATTTAACCCATTCACCAGGAACACGGCGCCCGGGGAGCAGTGTGTGGGGACGGTACCTTGCTCAAGGGTACCTCAGAGGTGCATAGCAGTCTTGGGAATCGAACCCATGACTTTCTGATCGCAGGGCGAACGCCCTAACCACTAGGCTACCAGCTGCCCACTACCCTTTAATATGGAGTTGGTCCCTCCCTTTGCAGCTATAACAAGATATTGGAGTTTCTGTGGGAATTTGTGCCCATTCACTCTGTAGAGCATTTATGAGGCCAGACACTGATGCTGGACGAGAAGGTCTGGCTCACAATCTCCGTTCCAGTTCATCCCAAAGGTCCTGGATGGGGCTGAGGCCAACAAAGTTGGAAGCATGGCGTTGTCCAAAATGTCTTGGTACACTGAAGCATTAAGGTTGCCCTACACTGGAAGTTAGGGATCTTCCAAGAAGAGTGTGGGGGGGACACCAACTCCATATTAAAGTCTATGTGTTTGAATCCAGTGTCATTAAAGTCCCTGTGGGTGTAATGGTCATACTTTTGTCCATATCTTGTATATCTTAGTTTAACTTATTTGCATAGTATGTAATTAAAGTTCTGTGTAGGTTTTGTAATAAATAATACACTGAAAATGACAGAATCCTGATGATGTATTGCTACACCCCTAGTAAGCAATATGTTTCATTTTAGATGGGTTCGGTTTAGGGACTGATGTTTGTAGCAAATGATGCATTCTCCTGGAAAAAAAAGCCAACCCCCTCTCTCATTTACTCTCTTTCTTTCTTTCATCCTCTCAACCTCAAAAATGATGGTGTCGTCTGCATAAAGAAGGTGAAACCATTATTCGACAGCCCTGTGAAAGACATAGCATGAGCACAACTCCGCTCTTACAACCTGTTAGTCCGCTCCAACATAGATCTAAAATGTTCCTGACTATGTGACAGCTCTGTGGTCAGGCCTCCACGGAGGAGATTTACTGACCAAACAGAGATGGCCGCTGCCATGCTGACTGATTTCACTCACTGGAACAGTGTTTGCTTTTCTGCTTGGGGGAAAAAAAGCCAAACGACAACAAAAACTGATATATTTGCTAGCTGACTCCACATTTCCCTTCCTCTCCCCTTAAAAGACATAAAAAAGTGGATATGTGAGTTACAGATGCCATGCGATTGAAGTGACAAGCCAAACCTCTGGCCCACCTCTTCCTCCCCAAACTCCCCGCCACAAGTGGTCAGACTGGGATTCAGATCTGTATATGGCCCTAATCGCCTCCATCACTTCTCATTACTTGGAAAATTACAGAAATTTGAAACCCTTGGAACTGCCTCCAGCTGGCCGGAATCCTGGTTTTAGCTGTAAAAGAACATGGAGTGAAAATTCTCCTCTTGGGGTTTTTAATTGCTGATGGCGCTGGAGAAAAACCGAGGCTTTAAAGTGGGCCGTTTTCATGAATAAGTTTAATTCAGCAGGAAGTGTGGCATCACTTGCTATAAAGTTCGGAGATCCGTTCTAAATGGCAAGTTTAGGAGACTGATGAATTTGGAATAATCTTTTGTCATTATACACAAGGGTAATGTTTGTGTTAAAATCCGGAGTTAATTCATTACTGGTAATTTTACAGTTCACAAGTGACAACACAACTACATTACATGGAAAAAAAAAAATTTGGGACACACCTGTTTTTCAGGGTTTGGGCTAGGCGACTTACTACCAATGAAGGACAATCTTAATGCTTCAGCAGACCAAGACATTTTGGACAATGCCATGCTTCCAACTTTGTGGACTCAGATGGGGAAGACCTTTTTCTATTCCAGCATGACTGTGCCCCAGTGCACAAAGCAAGCTCTATAAAGACATGGCTGGTTGAGATCAGTGTGGAAGAATTTGACTGGCCCACACAGAGCCCTGACCTCAACCCCATCCAGCACCTTTGGCATGAACTAGAATGGAGATTGTGAGCGAGGCCTTCTCGTCCAACATCAGTGCCTGACCTCATAAATGCTCTACAGAATGAATGGGCACAAATTCCCACAGAAAC
>JBBPCZ010134756.1:6968-21803 GCA_037974445.1 Brycinus macrolepidotus | reverse complement strand
ACACACACACACACACACACACACACACACAAGTGCAGTCACAGATGGAATCTTGCCAGGGTGACAGAAGGATGGACTTCACCCCGTAGGCCTCTCATCCTAAGCATATGCTGCACTAGAAACACAACAGCACACACACACACGCATGCACGCATGCATGCGCACACACACACACACACACATACCAACTAGAGCTAGAGTTTAGGTATTTGTAATAAATCGAACAAACTTGAACACACAGTGTCATGGGAAGCATCACTTCTATGGAGTACCAAAACATACAAGTGTTGAAATGGCAGAAGTGCAGTCATGCTCTTCTATCACATACTTTGTGTCTTTATTCATCCAAACATCTAAGGAACACTGATCAGGGATCTGATAGAGGCTTTTGCAGGACAATACTGCAATTATTAAGAAAATTATTAAGGAAAGATTTACTGTGCAGCTCCTAAACACATGCATACATGAGCATATCTATATAGACAATTTAGTAGATAGACAATCTCAATAATTTACTGTTAACAATGTGAATCGTCTGTCAATCAATAAGCGAGGTACATTTTATATGGTTTACACTGTACTTTATTTAATCATGTTTTAGCATTTGGTTTAACTTTAAAATGCAAATCACAAATAGTAGAGCTGTACATACTAGTGTTTTGTCTATAGTGGCAGTTGTTGCAATTATATTGCTACATTTCTATTCCTTCATAAAGAAGTATACTTAATGACATCAACATCATACATTTTTTGATGCAGGTTGCTTTGACAGTTTTCTTCAGAATCTGAACAAACAGGCTGCAGTGCAACAGCTAAAAAAGGATTCGTAAGATATGTGTTTTCTGTTTTGTATGTGTAGAAAATTACAGATGGCTAGCTGAGGTGTAGAGTCAGTTCTTACTTAGTCACTGGTTTTCAGTGGAATGACACAGCTAATTAACTAATTGTAGCATAAACTTATGAACTTAAATACATTTATTTTTCAACATACTAAAGCACACTTAAATCAAAATATGTTTTCCTGTCAAGTGTAATAGAATTTGTGTCTTAGCAACTGCTGAAGTTGACAGATGTTCCAGCTTAGAACAGATAAACACCTAGTGAGTTGAGATTGTGAGTTTGATCCCTTTTGATACCTGGGCTCCCTTCACCCTCCCAGCTTGGGATCATGTGACTGGGGCAACTGAATTTTAACTGACCATCATACCACTCCTGATTCATCAAAAAAAAAAAACAATAAATATCAGTAACTATAACTGGTAAGGATGATCAGAGCACATGGTAAGAAAAAACCACTGATCACAGCATGCACGCTTCTTGGTGGTATGAAACTCAATTCCTTTACAATATTTTCAGCAGATACTAGCCAGGAAAAATAGTCATACATTCCCACACACAAATAAACAAATAAACAAACACAGACCTAGTAGTCATAACCACATCACACACACTGACAGACACTCTGGCCAGACACATTCATAATGACAAAAAAAAAAGAGCACCGTTCCACACATTCTTATTATCAATCACACACACACACACACATACACACACTGACAGGAGCACTCTCTCATTAGCAGTGAGTAATGTGACTGTCAAACTGTAGAAAAAACAGAGAGAGAAAAAGAAAGAGAGAGAGAGAGAGAGAGAGAGCGCAAACTATACTTATTCAGGGCCCTGGGAAAAAAATGAAAAAGACAGTGAGAGATGTGAAATGAAGAAAGAAGGATAAATGTGCCTGTGACTGAACACAAGGCCAAAGAGAAAAGCGTGTGTACTGGTTTATTATGTATTATATATAAGGACTGCAACAATTAAATAATTCAGATATAGGATATAGGATATAGAGACTCTGTTCCTAACCTGATTTGAGGCGAAAGAACCGTTTAGTGTTCTGGATTGCTAAACTACTAGCTATCTTAAGTGGGAGCAGGCTGGCGAGTTAACAGTCCAGAGCTTCAGAACTACTGAGACTAAACCAGATGTTAAAGCAGAAATGGATTTATTTAAAAAAAAAAAAAAAATGGTATAAAGCAGTTTTGAACACCTAGAGCTGACCAAAACTGGTGTTTCAATTGCTAAGATGATGGGCCTTCTGAACGGCTCATCACTGACATGTTCAAACAGCACCAGCAATGAGGATTGGGTGGATTCTCCGGACAGAAATGTTATGGTACTTGCTATAAAATGTTTTACTCGTGATGCTTTTCATTACCATGTAATACTGCAATTAAGTCTCATTAAAAATCATAAATAAAAAAAACGAAATAAACAGAATTTATTAAACAATACAGACACAAATTAACTACAACAATAAAAAAAAGACGTGAAAAGTAATTATATGGGTAATCAATAAAAGCAATACATATAATAAAATGTAAAAGTTCACTTCATGATTTATCTTGTTCTTATCAAATATCTGAGATAAGATTCAATACAATATTCAGAAATAATAATATTATGTACACATGTGTACAGGTACATAGTGTCTTAATAATGGGTCCCATGTATATTACACATATGTAAGTATCTCTATGTGACTAATCAGCCATACCGTTAATACCACCTGCCTAATATAGTGTAGGTCCCCCTCTAGCCAACAAAACAGCTCTGACCGATTGTTGCATGGACTCAGTAAGGACTCAAGGTGTGCTTTGGTATCTGCACAGATCCATTTATGCTTGCATTAGCTCCTTTACATCCTGCGAGGTGGGGACTCCACCACATCTCACAAACTCTTGACCAAACTGAGATCTGGGGATTTTGGAATACAAGTCAACACCTTGAACTTTTTGTCATGTTCTTCAAGACAATACTGAAATTTTATTTTGTCAGTATGGCAGGGCGCATTATCCTGCTGAAACAGGTCACTCCCGCTACAGAATACCGTTGCTTTCAGCAGCGGACATGGGTCGGCATGGGCACTTTGACCAATCTGTGGCTACGAAGCCCTGTAATGCAGAAAGATGTGATGCACTGTGTTCTGATGCATTTCGATCATAGCCAATATTAACATTTTTCCTCAATTTTTGCCAAAGTAGATTTCCTGTGGATTTGGATCAGGCAGGTTAGCCTTGGGCACCCACAACCCTGTTACTTGTTCACTGGGTGCCCTTCGTTGGACCACTTTTGGTAGGTATTAACCACTGTATACTGGGAACATCCCACAAGACATGACATCTTGGAGATGCTCTGTCGTCAAGCCATCACAGTTTGGCCATTGTCACTCAGGCACAGCAACAAAAACAAAAACAAATCCAAGCGATAAAGAGAGAATGTAAAATGGTCTTGTAAAAATAATGCAAACTTTTTTTTTGCTAAATAAATCCACACAGATATTGTAAGTCTACTTTAGAGAAAAAATGAAAGGAAAGTAACACAGTAACAGCATAACTTGCAGACTTGCACTCCTCCCAGATTCCCCAATACACCTCTTTGGAGTAGGTCCAATCTCTCTTTCTCTATTACACACACACACACACACACACACACACACACACACACAGGTGGGAGGATGTGTTCATTAGTCCACACCACAGGGGCTGTTGCTAAAAAGGGAGCTGATGAGAGGGATGTGTATATAAAAGGAATGAGAAAGTGAGTATAGAGGGCTGATTTGTGCAATAAGAAGTCAGGTATGACACCAGGAGGTGAAAACTTAAGTACAGGTTAATGGATGAATAAAAGACTTTCTAGTATCAGTTCCAGAATCTAAGATGCCCAGATGTTCTATAGTTTTACTGTGGATCTGACTGAAATAAAATATTTCTGAGTTAAAGTAACACTACCGTACAACAGTGTTTATAATTAATTGAAACATCATGCTACTTTAGGGGACTTTCACAATACACAATATGTATCACAGTGTTTCATTTTTTCTAAATGCTTTATTGATTCAGCATACACAGAAATAAATTATTTAAGAAAGATTGAACGATAAAATATAATACTGGAATAATGAGCTGAAAAGCCATTCGTTATTATGTAGTTACTTTTAACAGACTCCTGCTCTGTTTCACCCCTCTCTTTCTCACCCTATTCTGTACCACCTCTGTCTGTCATGCCCCATCTATATTTTCGTGTTCCACATGCTTTCTGTTTATGTTTTGATTTCCAGCCATGCCAGACCCTGTTCCACAAGCTTTCTATGTTGATCGTTGTCCCTGGTTATGTCCGGTCCTGCCCTGCTGTTTAGCATCTGCACCTGTTTATTTGTAACGCTGCCTTGTTTCAGCTGTTTCATGTTTACTCCTGTGTATTTATACCCTGTTAATTTGTTCCACACTTGTCGGTCAGCTGTGGCACTACCCTTGTCATCTCTGTTGGAGTACCAATAGCAACAGTAACTAGGGTAATGACCAATAGCAACAGTAACTAGGGTAATGACCAATAGCAACAGTAACTAGGGTAATGACCAATAGCAATAGTAACTAGGGTAATGACAAATCCTGAAGAAGTTGCTGAATAATCTGTATTGCCATTGCAACTCTGCAATACTGTGATACTGTAAAACAAATTCCTGTTGCATTTATTTGTGAATACATTTTGTTATACTGTATACTGACTTAAATTTATGTGTCAGTAGTTTCAGAGGCCTGGAAAAGGGAAAAAAACAACAACAATAAAACACTATCTCTATCTGACCATGTCAGAATCAGTACTGATACTGATTTGCTTTCGTATTCATGCAACCTTTAAGTCCTGTGCAGAATGCCTTAAACGAATTTAACAAGCTATAACATGTCTCACATTGAAAGTCTTGTGCAAGCATGGAGACTGATGGACAGCGTCACAGGTTCAGTGCCAGGCAGAAAAAAAGGGAGTATTTCCATCCCTGCTGTTATTGCTGATCAAAATAACACCTTCTTTTTCCTGACATATTTCAGACCAAATTACCTACTTTCTGCACTCCTTTTCTCCCTCCCTAATCTAGCGTGGTCACTATGGCAACAGCACCCCTCAATCACCCTGACAACAGGAAAGCTCCACCAGCTTCTCATAGTGGCACCCAGTTGATATGACAACAGAAACATGCTGCCTCTGCTTTTTCTGTGGGTGAATGAGAGCAGCAACAGAGCTCAAAACACACACAAGCATAATCAGCATCTCCCATCAGACACACACAAACTGGCAATAGACGGATGACCAAAACCCACGATTTATGATTTTCTTTCAAAAACATCACAGTCTAGTGATCCATAATGTCTTGAAAGCTCAGTACTATTTCAGTATAAGGTGGTGGACAGCCTAACACTCCAATTCCCAACTGTTTTTAAAGACAAATGCTACTCTCTACAGTTATTCTGCCTAGAGGCATACCAAATTGTAGAATTTGGTAAAATATTCAGACAAGATGCCTTACTCTGTAACAATTAAGGCTTGGCTGATACAAGAATTTTGTGTTCTAAGGTTTTACCTTATCATCAATAGATCTTAGCGGACAAAAACAGCTCATTATCAGTATATTATATATTGGCATTAGTGAAAGTGACCATTCTGTCATACGTGAACACACCACAGCACACAGTGTGAGCAGCACAAAATTCTTCCTCTGTATTTAACCCATTCACCAAGTGAAGCAGCTGGCAGCCAGGAACACAGTGCCTGGGGAGCAGTGTGTGGGGACAGTACCTTACTCAAGGGTACCTCAGAGGTGCCACTAGCAGGGCCGACAATGACAAATGTTTTTAATTTTACAGTCATAGTATTGTTCTGGTAGTTGATACTAATACACTTAGTATCAGTACAAAATTCTGGTATCGTGACAGTCCTACATCAGAGTTTGGCCATCCAGCAGTAAGACTGTCAAACTGCTTATACTCTAATAATGTACTAGTCCGAGATTTCAGGACAACAGTGTCAGGACTATCACATCTGAAGGGAGTGGTGACATGTCCTCTGAGAATTCAAGAAGCTAAAGAAAACAAAATTTTGTCATGGTTTTATTATGTCTAAGCAACGAGGTATCCTATCCTTGCTCCATAATGGGGTAGAATAGTTTTATTTATCAAGTTTCAGGGGGTATGTACAAAAAATTAAAATGAAAACAGCTTTGAAAGCCCTGTCTGCAACATCACAGAAACAACCTAAAACCATTAATAAAGAACAACATAAGAGCGCAAAAGTAGTCCTATCAACCCCTAAAGTGATTTTGTGACAATAGCAACTGCACACACTTTCTTTGCCCTATCTTTCATTCATCTGCCCTCTTTCTCGTTAGCGTGCTCTTGCCACATCTCGTCTCCTCCCGCTATTATTGCTCAACTGCCTCTGTTTGCGCCGCTTAATGAAACACAAAGTAGAGCATCGTGCAGGCAAACCCAATTAAACACTGGTGCTTGTTGTTTTAGAGCTAATCAAGTCAAGCGCAGTGAATAAAACATTACTGACAGACACACAACACACATATACACACACACACACAAACACAACAAGCCTGCTGCCACAAGCACCTCATTGACTCTGAATGGAGGGGCTGCCCTAGAGTGTGATGGCTTGTTTTCTCTTCATTGTCTTTGTTTTTAATTTCTAATTCTGAATGCACAACACAGCAGACCTGTTTCAGGTTTGTTAGCACAATAATAGCTCTGTTTCACCGGCCGATGACCGCGCTTGTCTAATTCCTCTCTATTCTGTACCTAAATTTGGTGTAAACATCACAGATCACTGACTGTATAGTTACACGCACACATACACACACACACACACACAGAAGCTTCCTGTTGCCCCGACGTACTTTAATAGTGCACTAGTCTAGCGAAGACTCTTTTTTTTAATATGAATTAATATGCAGCTTTAATTACTAGTACAAATTACAGTATTACATCAAGTTTCCTCAGCAGCTCATACAGCTGAAGGCAACCAAATTCTTTCAGACATCAACTTTTCACTTTCAGCAATTAAAATAAAAGAGCTAAAGGTTGGATGGCTTTAAGAGCATGTATTAATTCGAGGGCAAAATGTTCACAAATTTGTTACAAATAGGTGTTATTAACTAGTACATGTCACCATAGCTCTGACTGAATTTGACTGTCATGACAAATTCATCAAACAAACACATGTTACAGCACGGTTTTACAAAAGCCCAAAGCTCAGACTACACCAAACAGGGGACAGTGATCATGTAGACTCAGACATTCAGTCACAAGCACTTTAGCTTGAATTATCTACCGCACTTTGCAAAAATGGTTTGTCAGCTCACTAAAAACCCTTTATGATGAGCAGTTTAACTGGTTTTATTCAACAGAAATAAATACTTTGAATGAAACAATGCAAAGCAAAATGTAAACCTCAACAACATTTCAAAAGCCAACTTCTGCCCTGTTCCACTTTTTACAGGGCAATAGTACACTCAAAATTAGAACACATGAAACACGCTAGTAGATTTCCAGTGCTTTCTGTTATCCAAGTTGCAACAAAAATACAATCAGTTGCCCCTTAATGGGCTGAACTGGCATTTTAATTCTTAAAAGAGAATTCAGAATCATGCAGAATTTTGCCATGATGTTTTGGTACACGTGTAGCAGCAGTGTTTAAATACAGTGTGTACGCTCTTACCTACCACATCTGCCAAAATCGAAATGAAATAATCAGATGATTGCTGATCTTGGCTGACTGAGATAATACAATCCTATTCAAAAGCAAAGGTACAAGTTTGATGTTACACTAACATCCTTTAGGGTTAAGAGAAACTGTGACAGTGACTGGAAATTAGAAATCAACAATCACTACTAATGTCAGCTAAAATATTTATTAAAAAGTAAAAACTCATCAAGAGAAACACTTGTAGGAATTAAAATTATATTAGTATTACACACAACTGTAAAAAAGAACCTGTAAAGTGCTAAAAATATTCGATGGAACATGATAGTTGTGCGCTCTATTCCACATCATGTTACACTTTGAGTTCACTGAATTCAAATTTACACCATTTCCACATTAATAAAATATATTACACTAACACAATTTCTCCCAAAGGTGTGCCAAATAAAAGACAACCGTTGATGTAATATACTCTATATACATGGAAATGATGTACATAATTGAATACATTAAATTTGGTGCATTTGTGCAGAGTACCTGTGTCCTGTAGAACATTTCACACTCTCTAATACCAGGAGAACATCCCCCCTGCTGTGTAAGTAAGTAGATGGGTGAGGACGCGCATCACTTTGTGAAGACTGCAGTGAGGCTCCCTGCATTAAGCTGAGCTTTGAGAAAACGTGACAGAGTGTTTCAGAAACACCTCCCTGATGCATAATGCAGTCAGAGAGGAGCTGACAGGGGAAAAAAGAACTGTACTGAGCATACAACAACACACATGCAGAGCCAAGGGCTTATACAAAGCCTGTGTACTTGCGGAAATTAGGTTTTCTTGAGGGTTTTTTAAGAAGCAAGTTTAGCCATCAAATTAAGGGGCATTTCATACACAAGTGGGCACTTTGCAAATGTTCAAAATAACAATAATCAGAATCCTAACTAGCAGCATTATCTGCAGGAACATGCTCAGGTCCATTTTATCTGCAGACGAAGGCATACAGCTTGTCAGGTCAAGACCAGTGGGTAAATCAATATATCAGCTGTTTTGTTTGTGTGATTCATTTATTTAAGTCAAGTAATTACACTTAGAAGTCAATTCATATCGATTTTTATATTTATATGAACGTATACTGAGGTGGGCACCTTTGCCCTGTACTTGTATTTTAAAGGGGAGCTCCACTTAATAAAAAATTTCAATCACTGAGATATAAACAGTAATTCAGAATGATCTGATGTGACATGCTACTGTAGTGAATATGACTCTTTTTTTAAAGATTTCTTTACAGAGGTGGTGGCAGGGAACCAGGGTTTACAACACAAATACAGTCATTTCATTTACCACCAGTAAATATAGACATGGTGTCTACGATTTTGCATGTATTGTTGAATAATAGTTATTGTTGTAAAATAGTGGTCAATCATTTGGTACCACTTCGCCTGTGTGTATCTTTATGTACCTTTTAAAGTCATTAAACACTTTAGAAATTGTGAACAATTCTGAATCAGTAAGTTTCTCTAGAACGTGGCAGCTCACAACAGAATTTGCTTACATCTTAACCAATTAATTATGGAGCTATTTTGAAAAATTAGTGGAATTCCCTTTTAACGGATGAAATGTTCAATACGTGGGCATTTTGGCCCCATCATCCTGGCAGGCTCTGAGTGAAGAGAGAGAGTGATAGAGAGAGAGAGACACAAAGACAGACACAGAGAGACACAGAGAGAGAGAGAGAGAGAGAGAGAGAGAGAGAGAGAGAGAGAGAGAGAGAGAGAGAGAGAGAGAGAGAGAGAGGGAGAGAGAGAGAGAGAGAAAGAGAGATGTGTAACGTGCATGTGTAATTCCAAGGGAATGCTTACAAAGTGCATCTTTTCTGCTGCTGTGATTTGATTAGACTGAACCAAGTTAATGACTCATTCCTAAAAAAAAATGCCCACATACACACACAAAGCCACAAAACCCACCTGTGCTACCTGTGCAGAATTAAGCAGATCTGCAAACATGCAGATCAGTTTTTTTTTTAGAAATGCCCGTAAATCACTTGCTTTTGTTTATAATGCCTTATCAGACAGATAATCCCACTAAGATCCTGTCACCACGGAGACACTGCACAGCAGAATCTGACGAGTCATGCAGCGGTCATGACGTTCCTTCTCTCACACACACTTCAGACTGAGTAAGTGGGTGACTGCATCCCAACGCACCCCATCTGTCTTCCCCTGTTTCTCCCTCACACACACACACACACACACACACGCACACACGCACACACGCGCACACACACACACACACACACACACACACACACACACACACAAATACATACAAATCCCTGTCCTCCTAACTCTGCCAATGGTGGATATAATTAATCAAGCTGTTCAATTCTCGCTCAGTAATACAGCTGCATTACAGTGTCTGCAGGGCATCTGATAACACACACTGAGGATGACTCATACACTGCACCTAGACATAGAAAACACAGAGCACTTCGGCAGCCACCACCACAGTAGCGCACCTTCACTCAGCTGTTCACATTCCATTGATTGAAGGGCAGCTGACAACACACACACACACACACACACACACACACACACACACACACACACAGGAGGCAAAAATATCATATAAAACCTAAAAAAATCATAGTTGTGCAGATCTACTGAATGTGGAACTTGTGCTGGCAAGTCTAACTCTATCTTCAGAGCTGCAGGTAGCACACAGAATGACTCATGCTGAGGAATAACCACAGCAGAGATAAACAGCGTGTAGATCTACAATGCTGCTGGCCACAAAATTAAACTGATCTGTCCAAGCCTTATATTGCTATTATTATTATTATTATTATTATTATTATTTCTGAATGTCAAATGATTAAAACAATTAATAGTGAATACTTGTGTTAGTTTTGTGCCATTAATTGCAAGGAATTGCTTTTGCATTTGTACAGTTTGGTTAACCTTTATCTTGCCTTGCTGTTTTTCACTATAATTGTGCATTCAAACATACACGGTTCACACATTATTCTAACAAGCCGACTTCGTGTCAACATGGACTGGGTGTAAGGGACTACAGTAGTGTTGTGCAAAACTGTGCCTTTCTTTTAAATAGAACGGAAAAACAAGATGCAATACAGACAAATTGTGTAAGTTAAATTCTACATCTTTCTGTGAGACATCTTTGCTATTAGAACAAATTTTAAACATTTTAAACCCAGTTGACAGGGATGTTAATAATTCATTGTGTTAAGAGTACTCAGTACCATTGTGACTATTAATCATTTACTGCAGATTTATTAGCTTGTAAAAGTTATGATAATTATTGTGTCATTTTGATGCTATAAAAAGACAATATGGTGTACAGATCCAGCTTTTACTCCCCTATTTCAAAACCTGAATAACAATTCATCTTTAATTTATGCCTTCTTTAGTCCCCAAAATTAATGAATCCCACAGAAGGTCAATCATGTCAAATTACTGCACCAATCTGACATTTCAGTATATTGGCTCTCATTGCTTTTCTGTCTTTTTCCCCCACCGATTTTTCTTTTGCTTTATAAATTTTCTGTTGACCACTGGCATTTTTTCATAACTGCTCTCACATTTTTAAAAAAAGTTGAAATGACTAAACTGCTGTGAGATATTGAGTTATTTACTGCTCTTTGTGCTGATGGACCACTTCTGTCCTTTCAGCTCACTCATTTTTCACCCCCAGACGTTCAATAGCCATTTTCCAAACTACTTCTGCTCTTACAGTTCTAAAGTCCCCAAAATCTACCCAAAAGTCTACAGAAACTGGCATAAAGTATGAAACTATATAATGGAAATGTTCTTGCAAGAACTTTTAGATACACTAGAATGCATTACCTTGAATGACTACTGGCCACAGAGGTTCATCCTGTGGCGGTATGCCACCGTTTCACTGCTCACATATGAAATGTTTGTATATTGTGTTAAAATAGAAACAAAAAAAATGAGTGTCCAGCAACAAGCACACTGCAATTATCACTACATCCTCTATTTTGTTTACACTTGTAATCTTTATTTGAATATATTTTTCCACATATTTATATTACTTATGCTGGATGCTGTAAAGCTGTAA
Organism: Brycinus macrolepidotus; assembly: GCA_037974445.1. Lineage (NCBI taxonomy): Eukaryota > Metazoa > Chordata > Actinopteri > Characiformes > Alestidae > Brycinus > Brycinus macrolepidotus. The sequence goes on along the minus strand of JBBPCZ010134756.1, from coordinate 10,168 downwards.
TACACACTTAAAGGCTTGATCACAGTTCACTACTGTAGAAATTAGAAATTCTTTAGAGAGTATGTTCATAAATCTGTTCATCTGGCTGTTGCTAGGTAGAACCACAAACCTTTCTTTGTTTCTTTATTTTTTTTTTTTTGTTTTTTTTTTTCAGCTGCAAGTGGACATTTCACGTTTTGAAAGAAGAAAGCATCTAGATTGAGTTTCTTAGGTTACAGTTCTGTGTAAAGTAGTGCTATCACTAGCAGTGTGACAGAATAAAAAAACACAACCCCGAATGTATTCACCTGAGCTTTTCAAAGAAAGATGAAAGGCAATGAAAGGTTTTGGTTTTCAATGAGCTCTGTGTGTGTGTGCGTGACGGACAGACTGTAGATATTTTTGGCAATAGAAAACAGACAAGAACAGTCCTCTTGGCTGTCTTACTTTAGCTGTGTGTGTGTGTGTGTGTGTGTGTGTGTGTGTGTGTGTGTGTGTGTGTCTGGGGGCTTTGCTGATGTAGTCTGTAGACATGTTGCCTTAAATGAACCACCATGAAAGCCGCCTGTTCAACTGCAAGCCCAAATCTCTCTTCACTGGCGTGTGTGTATGCAGATTTTGTTGCATTTGTGTGTGTGTGTGTGTGTCAGGGACAATTGGGAGAAAGATGGATTTAGAGGGATGAGGGGTGGAAGACATAATGATTGCAAAAGACAGAAACAGGACAAGAGAGAGAGAAAGAGAGAGAGAGAGTGAGAGACAGAGAGGGATGGAAATGAAGGAAGAATGAAGGTGGTAAAAATATGATGTGTGAGAGAGAGAGATAAGTGAAAGCAGCTAGAACACCTCTTCTACATCAGAGTTAAGTAGAATGAAGTCGTCCCTCTACTAACCTGAGAAACTCTCAGTTTAATATTGTCAGTTTCAGACCAAGATAGACCCAAGCGCAGAGTCAAACAGGCAATAAGATTTATTCCGTGAAGCAGCAGATTACAAAAAACAGGCAGAGTTCCAAAACCAAAAGGCAGTCCAATTAGCAAACAGTTCTGAAACATCATACCAAAGAACCGAGTACAAGAATGTAGTCCTAATAGTCAGAGTCCAGGAACGCAAATCTAAATCAGCAAACAAAACAAAAGGGGTGAGACAGGAATCAAAGTTGAGAAATACAGGCAAGGGAATACAAATCAGGTAAATCAAATAACAAGATACAAAACACACTCGGTATGCAGAGACTGTCCACAGCAATATTTCACGAATCTGAATGCAGAGGTCTGAGGTATTTATGTCCACTAATTAGGGAGTTGATCTGATTTCTAGTATTTAATAACTACATTAGATTCAAAGCTCCTGTGCGAAAGAAGCAAAATTTGAACTCCTAACTTGTCTTGTTTGATGGACTACATCTGGGGTCAGCAAAATTTTGCATAGTTTAGATTTGTTGTCAAACTATTCCTTTAAATCTTGTTGTGTATAGTGCTACATGCTTGACACCTGTGGATTAAGGGATCTTCTCCAAATCAAGGCTATGACTGAGCTACTCAAGAACATTCTTTTTGGTGAACTCAAAACAATCCATCGTGTATCTGGCACTTTAGTATGGTCACTTTAATATATAGACCCGAAGACATGGTTGTCCTTCTCATAGGTTTTTCCTAGCAATGTATTGGTTTGTTTCAATGGTTTACCAAATGGGGAACCAAGTATATTCCACTATTAAGTGGTCTAAGCCCAATTCAAATTCAGTGAAATAACTCTAAAAGGATGACATGCATGGTGTTCAGGATGAATGAACTGGTAAGTTATTTCAATGCTTTATATAAAATTTATACAGATTTATGGCCATTCGTATCTTTTAGGAATCAGATAAACCAATTAGCTAGTCAGCTGTCTTGGTTTGTCCCCGTCTCTCAGCTTTGCGGGTTTAAACAAGTGACTGAGGACAAGTTTGGCTTCTTCAGCTGAATGTTGGTCAAAACTAGAGCCAAACAAATCTAAGGATCTAAAGCAGTGGTGCCCAAATCCAGACCTAGATAGCTGATGTCCAGCCCAGTTTAGTAGTCTTCCTAATCAACCAGGTAATTAACTAATGGGTTGAATCAGGTGCTTGCGCAAGAAATCACCAAACTGGTAATTAAAAACCAGCTCTAAACAGCTTTAAGGAAAGATGGAACGCAAAAAAATGTTGCTGGCAATATAAGTGCCTTTTCATCAGCAGAGAACTTCTCTTCACAGCAGACTGACTAAGGATGAAAGACAAATCTGTGTATGCTAGACACAGTAAAGAGACACCAAGAAGTGATGTGAATGATAGAATTATTTTAGGAGAAAAGGTGTGTGTGTGTGTGTGTGTGTGTTTGTGTGTGTTTATACTCCTGCATGAACGTAGGTCAACGTATACAGGTATGCTCAAATTACCACCAGGCTTGTTATGATCATTGTGAATTTCTTTCTAGTTATAAATTATAATCCTTATAATCACATTATAATTTGTCACACTATCTGATAATGCTTATTAATGTGCAACCCAACTGACTTTAAGGAAAATATTCTTTATAACAGAGCAGATCTGAGGAGAAAAAAAACCCTACTAGACTGCCTTATGAGTGTTAAACATGCTTCATGTTAGGTTTCTGTGTGTTTTATGGGCTTCTGTTTTAACCTTTTAGTCCCAAACCAAAAATCAGCTCCTATTTAATTCTCAGAAGTGTAAAGATACCCTTAGAGGTATCAGTTTATTAAAAGTTGCCACAAACTATCCAAAGATTCAACACTGCAGTTTCTTTCTTTCGAGACTTTCAATCATTTATGTAAAATAGCCAGATCGACATTATATTTTGCTCTCGTTTGAAACTTTTCAACTGATAAAAAGAAACTGAATTAAACATTCAGTTTAATCCTGTCAACATACGATAAGTAATTTCTGCTCATTTATTACTAGTAACACTTGGGATGGAGCACTGACATACTCTGCTTGATACTGGTATCCAAATCGAAGCATTTCAAATTAAAATCCAGAACTGTTATGGTGTTTTAGACCACAGGTATTACAGCACACTGGAGAACCAGCCAAAACCAGTCAGAGCGATATCAGTACCCAGCCAGTGGCACACAGGGCCAGAGTGGATGGAATGTTTGGCTGGATGAAGAGCATAGATCATTAGATGATAAGGCTGTGAGTGTGTGTGTGTGTGTGTGTGTGTGTGTGTGAGTATGAATGA
>JBBPCZ010134694.1:0-21818 GCA_037974445.1 Brycinus macrolepidotus | reverse complement strand
GAATTTAACAGACACTGGCATGGAATGGTTGTCATACTCAGAGATGCTGATTTAAAAATAAATTGCAGTGGTCTCTTTTTTTTTCGGGAGCTGTATACTATATTTACTTTGTGAAAGATTCAAGATTCAAGATTCAAGAGAGTTTATTGTCAGCCCAGCCACATACACAAGTACACAGTGGGTTGAAATAGCGTTTCTCTGAAGCAAACAGTCCAGGTCACCAAAAGACAGACAAAGTGCAGAGACAAAAACAGCTGAAACATTATATTGCAACATCAAAGTACAAAAACAGGCAGGTAGTGCAAATAAGAGTGTATTCTGAGGTGGAGCAGTTTTAGAACTTTTTTAGCAGCAAGTTTTTTAAAGCAGTTTTTATTAAAAAGTGTCGGTGCAGTGAGTTTAGGATAGCTAAAAGTGTCATGTGCATTTTTGTAGCAGTTTCGGTGCGGGGTCAGACCCTGTTCAGACCCCTGATGTTAGGTGCAGGTTCTGAGTTCAGGAATCTAACGGTTTGTGGAAAGAGAGCTGTTGTGATGTCTGGTAGTGGTGGTTCTGATACTTCTGAACCTTTTTCCAGACATCAGGGGGGGAAATAGTCCATGTGAGGGGTGGGTGGGATCTGTGATGCCGGTAGCGTGGCGGATGCAGCGTTTCTTATACAGTTCAGTGAGTGATGGGAGGGGCACACTGATGATCATCTCAGCTGTCCTCACCAGCCGCTGAAGGGACTTTCGGTCGGCGCTGTTACAGTTTCCAAACCAGGAAGTGATGCAGCTGCAGAGGATGCTCTTGATGTTCCCCCGGTAGAAAGTGGTGAAGATGGGAGGGGGAAGGCGGGCCTTACGCAGTCTCCGCAGAAAGTGCAGGTGCTGCTGGGCTTTCTTGGTGATGGCGGTGGTGTTGAGTGTCCAGCTGAGGTTGTCTGTCATCTGCACACCCAAGAACTTCACACTGCTGACTTTCTCAACAGCCAAGTTGTTAATGTGAACTGTACGGGGCGGAGTTCCTCCTGAAGTCATTGACTATGTCCTTTGTCTTGTCGACGTTCAGGGACAGGTTGTTGTCTCGACACCAGTCCACCACAGGACACTGGGATGATTTTGGTAGTTTTGAGGCAGACAGGAACCACCGCTGTGCTCAGGGATGCGTTAAAGATGTCTGTGAAGGTGGAGTGACATGCGACCTTTTGGGTTGGTTGAAGACCAGCCGGGCTCTGCGTTCTGAACCAGCTGTAAGGGTCTTATCATGCAAACTGGAAGACCCACTGCAATAATCTAGGCGTGAGATAACCATGGCATTTACCAGGAGTTGGGTGGCATACTGAGTCAGGTGTGGCCTGATTTTCCTGATGTTATGTAAGGCGAAGAGACATGACCGAGAGATGGATGCAAACACATTCTCCAAACAGGTGCTTGCCCCACACACACACACACACAGAGCAAACAAGCGCTCTCCAAACACACAGCAAACATCCCCTCCAAACACACAGCGAACACACACGCATGCAGCAAACACGTCATAACGCACTAGTGGGTGCCATGTTCCATCTTTCAATGGTCATCTTCCACTTCAGGCTTAAAATCTCCTAAATATGAATAAATATGTCTTCTCTAATTGTATAAGTGGAATTAGGGTTAGGCGTTTCCTTGTAATTTCAGCTCTGACATGAGTACTTACAGAATTTTCTGACTTAAAGTCCACAAGTACTAGTGATAAAGCCGTACTTATGATCTTTTACGATCTCTCTACTTGTGTAAGTGGAATTAGGTTGTAACTATGACTCTGAGATTAGTACTTGTAGATCTTACTGAAGTAAAGTCTAGTCAATATGAACAACTCCACAAGTACTAGTGTCAATGCTGTAATTATAAGGTTTGTAATCCTGGCATTAACACTAGTTTTTCCCATAATGCATTCATAACTTGTTAGAAAAAAAAATCTGTCAGCTTTATACCGGAACCTCTGTATTTTCTGTAGGAGTGGGTTCAGATGGGTTTTCGTTTTCTTAGAAAGTGATGGATCGACACTGTATGTTTCTGACCCGACAACCTAATGATTCTGGTATGCCCAGTTAATATCCCTAACCCTAATCCTAACCAACTCTTAACCCTAAAGGGTCATTGAACATGGTCAATAGGTTTAGGTTAGACTTTTTTATACAGAAGCTGGTTATTGTATATGAGCTGATATGTCGATTACTAACCACATGCTAAGCGAATAATTGGAGACACATTTGAGTACCAAGTGCAAAAGCAGGTGGTTAAAATCTTGTCAGTTTACAGGTTACATTTTGTGATTTTTCTAGTTCATCTTGGTTATTTCTTATTGCATGTTTCTTCCTTTTGGTGCATGATCAGGCCGGGATGTACCAGAAAGCCTGTGATTTGGCCTCTGACAAATATTTGTTTCTTGCTTTTGTAAACAAACACTGAGTTTTATAAAATTCCCAAAACGAACAGGATCCTCACATACATCCATGTCCTTTTTTTAAAAAAAAAAATACTGAAGTGCATGAAGATATTCACTTAATGAATTGAGGAATTCATTTTTTCAGTCTTTAATCTGTTCAAAATACTGTCTTGTCCAGAATACAACAAAGTCGCATTCTTGATGATAAAAACACATTTCAAAACAAATCCTAACAACATCAAGGAACAAAAATAAAAATAACAGTTTTATTTCCGGCATAACTTGATACAATGATAGAGTCAGACGAGCTCTAAACTGCTAAATAAAAATATACATATAAAAAAAGAAAGATATAAATCAGTCCAGGTAAACAATTGTCAGGGACCAGTGTGTCAGTAATGCAGTGTAACCCACCCAATCAGATATGTCAATGCTGCAGAGCTCTGCTTACTTTACAAGTTAGTGGAGAGTAAGTGACAGGAAACTTATGAGGAGAGTGATCCAGAACTCAGAGCCATGTCTTGTGATAACTTGGCTGAGAATGATTTTCCAAGTTTTGATGTAGGAACCAAATCTGTTTCCCAAAACAGTTCAGCTCAGGAGGCTCTCCACAGTGTCTCCACAGGACTGTTCCCAGGTCAGTAAGGGTATGTGGAGATGGAGATGTAAATGATGAATATACTCTGGTAGGTGATGTGACCATGCTCAGACAGTGTGGTCGCTTGTACCCGCAACCTGACCAGACCAGGTTGTTCTAAAGAACGTGTGGTAAAGATGATGCCCCTTCCAGCCTCATCCCTAATTCCGAATGGTCGCCCTTCCATCTCGCCACCATGTTCCAGGATGGTGAAGGACGTGCGCTCCTGCAGGACACCATCCTCAGAAAATGCTGACAGACGGATCACATTGTGCTGGGCTGGGATTCCCAGGGGAAGAGTCAGGAGCTTGTACTGGAGAATGAGGGGAGAAGCTCCAGCAGCACAGTTTGGAGAGCAGGGTCTATAGCATGTCCTGTGGACAACAAAAGGGTCAATCAGCTTAGCTCAGAACTTCATTGACTAAATAGTGAAGAAAATGTCAGACATCAAATTCATAGATCATCAACTGTCAACACGATCACAAACCAGACACAATAATCAAACAAACAAAAAAAAAATATATATATATATGGTAGTTAAAATGTAAGAGCCTTGAAAACTGTAACATATTAAAATGGTTAGATGCTCCTTCAAATGTATTAAAATATGTAGTCTGTGTTACTGAATTTTGACTTTGAAAATATACCTCTGCTTAACCACTGGCAGTTGGGGTTCATTACGTGTTTATAGAGTTTTATTCATTACATTCATTGTTCCTGTTGTAACATAGTAGCATATTCCCAGTGTGGTTGTCCAAATAATATTCCAGATCCAATCAATGTATCAGTATGTACATCCTAAAACAACAGCCTTCCCACTATTCAAGCCTTTAGCTCTAACAGGCTTCATGGTTCTTGTTACTTCTTTGTTTACTAATTCGTTATGACTTAAAAACTGTGAGTTAATATAGAGAATAAAGTATGACTTACCCTGGACTGCCCCCTCTCTGGTAGCTGGCAGGGCAGGGTGTGTCCAAACACTGGTAACTCCCCCGGGTGTTAAAGCACATTTGGTTTGGTCCACACTGCACTCCTTGTTCAGTACATTCATCAATATCTGCAAGAATCATTTTCATCTGTTATGTGTGATGTTAATATGTTGTGAACATACTGTTTGTTGTTTCTTCAATGAGCACTCAAAGACCTCGTTTACACTTAGTCACTTCATCCATGTTGAGTATCAGGATTATATCTGGATTGTTCTGATCCAAATTAAACATACTGGTGTGAATGAGATGCATTTAAACCAGATTTAAATCTGAATCACTCAGAGCACTTCAGGAGATTCTGAGACGCATCCAGACACGTGTTATAGCAGAGTGGACACATTCAACACCCAAAACCCCTCCCAGTGCTGTCACAGCGCCCCTTGCTGTTCTGCTTATGGAAGAGACATTCAACACCCAAAACCCCTCCCAGTGCTGTCACAGCACCCCTTGCTGTTCTGCTTATGGAAGAGACATTCAACACCCAAAACCCCTCCCAGTGCTGTTCCAGCACCCCCCTGCTGTTCTGCTTATGGAAGAGAGCGCCCCCTCCAGGCCACCACCACTTAATGCAGCATCACCGCTTCTTCAGTTCCTCTCCTGACGCGAGTTTCTCCTCTGAGTGTGATTTTAATTCCGTCTCCGCTCTGGATGAGCCACTTGGCTCAAATAAAGCTCCAGTTTGGTTAAACTTCACCTTTGCCTCATCGTTTTTCACTGTCTCGCTACAACACACTGTGTTTTAACACATGCGGTTCATGACGGCAATGAAGCAGGCGATATTAATGTTTATATAAAGTTTAAAGTTATTCATTAGATTACACCCACTCTTGTCACATGACTCACCTTGGCAGGTTCGGCCATTGAGTAAAAGCTGGTATCCTGGAGGACATAAACACTGGAAACTTCCCACTGTGTTCCTACACTCATGCTGGCATGGTTTTCTGAACACACACTCGTTGATGTCTGAGCAGGAGGGGCAGAAGTAGAAACATTTTAGAAAATCTGTCTTCTATGAATGCCTAGAAGGCCCCAAATGTTCTACTCTCATGCAGACCCACCCACACAGACGCCATCCTTATTGTTGAAGCCCAGGGGGCAGCCGTGCCTGGGACTGCGGGTGGGTGCCTGATGCTCGGCCTGAAACGGGTTCAGGAACGGTCGGCCCAGAGTGGACACCAGCTGCGGCCGCAGTCTGGCCCGGAACCTGGTGCTGTTGGTGAAAACGTGGCCTCTCTCCAGACCAGCGCAGGAACGGCCATCACCCAGCAGCACAGTGCCCAGCGGGCAAACACAGCGAAAACTGCCTGGGACATTCCGGCACTGATAGGCACAGGGGCTGGGGGTCTGGACACATTCATCAATATCTGACAAGGAGAGAGGACGTCTGATTAGAACGTCTGGTGCGTTACTAAGAATTTACTGCTTGGAAGTTTAGAATCCCAAAAAAAGTTTTCAACCGCAGATAAAATGACAAAGAACTGTTGAACAGCTTCACATAATTCTAATAATTCAAATAAAAATAATAAATAGAATTAATATGAAACTGTAAATGAATGAAGAAAAATTAGAGCGTCCAGAATGAACAGTTTAAAACGACAGAACATCACAAATAAAGTTTCACAACAAATGACTTTAGTTGAAAAAGTAAAAATGTTTTTCTTTTGTTCTAACAAAATAAATCAGTACAGAATATAATTTATATAAGTATTTGTTTGACCTTTAATAACTGAATAAATGGAATAACGTGAAGCTCCCAGCATGAAATAGTGAATAAGTAGGAATATTGTCTCGTTTCTAATATTTCAAAGATTTCTAATATGTATTAGTTGTCACTAAAGGCACCAGAGATGAGTTTTCCTCTGCTGTACTCTAATGATGGACCTCACCTGCACACGGTCGACCGACGCCCTGTGAGCGGTAGCCCCTGGGACAAACACACGCGTACCCGCCGAGTGTGTTCTGGCAGATCTGACTGTAGCGACACATGTGGCTGCCGTCCTGACACTCGTCCACGTCTGTAACACACACAGAGAAGCCTATTACTGATAGGCAGAGCACTAATGAAACGGTCAGAACCAACCAGAGCAGGTCTTACCCACACACACCCCGCCCTCCGCCTGGGTCAGCCCCGCCGGACAACTGTCAATACACTGGTACCCCCCCTCTGTGTTCCTGCACTGCTGCTGCGCCGGACACACACTCTGGAGACACTCATTAATGTCTGAAAACACACACACACACACACACACACACCCATACCTTTTGAAAGGAAGGCTGATCAAAAACATTCTTTGCTGCTTTTTATTTTGATCTTTCATTCAAATGATTAGAAAAACCAAACATGGCCAAGCACTGAGTGCTTGATCTGGTTGAGACACATGGTTAAACAAATGTTTTGCTGTTTTCACTCACATGTGAAACTCCAGCTGCTTGAAATCTCATAAAGTAAACACCTGTATGTGTTACATCCTCACACCTGTGTGTGTTGCAGTCAGAGACACACAGACTGCACTACTTTGATCTTTACAGTTCCTTTGATGACCCTTAGGATTACAGAGACACTGACCTAAGCAGCGTTGTCCCACCAGCTGGTAACCATGGTGACAGGAGCAGCGGAAAGAGCCGAGTGTGTTGAAGCACTGATGCTGGCATGGAGACACAGAAGACTCCTGGCACTCATCCACATCTAATCATAATATTGAATTATCATTATTGATATTATTGATAATAATAACAAGAAGAATTAAACTCCTGATCAGCACTCATCGTCCTGCAGGACGTTTAATAGTAAAGGTCTCACTCGCCTTCACAGGTACTACCCGCTGGACTGGGCTTGAATCCAGGGCCACAACGTGCCTGGCAGCGGTACCGTCCCACTGTGTTCACACATTGCTGGTCCAAGTGGCACATGTGTGACCCCTCCACACACTCGTCTATGTCTGAAAAATAAACATTTTTTAAATCATTCATTAAAAAACAGTGAAGAAGAATATGTACATCTATTTATTAACACTACTATAACTAGGACATTCTGACTTTGTGTGTGTGTGTGTGTGTGTTTCTAGTTCTTCTACAGTCTCTCCTTTATCTAAAGAGTCCTGTAAATTAAATCAGGAGCTGCTGATGAAACTGAACTAATCCATGACTTTAGCTCTGAGAAGATCAGGAACCAAACATGTCTTCCTCTAACTATTTTCTCATAACTGTACTCTTCTGTGTTCTTCAAACCATGTTCTAACTGTGGTAAAGTTAAGGTTAGAGTTAGCGTTGGGCGTTAGGGCTAGGGTTTAGGGTTAAGGGTTTAGGGGTAGGATTAGGATTAGGGTTTAGAGTTTAGGGTTAGGATTAGGGTTAGGTTTTCAGTATGGTTCACCAAGGAGAGCTTTGGCCGAGCCCTGGATTTGAATCAAACTCGAGTTGACCCCCTGTTTATATATGTAGGTTTATGTCAGTTTTTATTAACAGCTTGTGTTACATTCCCTTGCTGTAGAGCCAGACTAGTGCTATGCTAGCTAAGCCCTAAACTTTGTCTGGTGAAAAACAGAATTTCTTTGAACTCTTATAACAGAAACAGCAGATTGTGTTTCTGAAAACAAAAAGGTCTTTCTCTCCCTCCATCATTCATGTAGTTCTGTCCATCATGTCAACAGACCTTGGCAGGTATTGGAGTGGGTGGAGATGCTGAAACCGGAGGGGCAGGTGCAGGTGAAGCCACCCATGATGTTGGTGCAGGAGTGAGAGCAGCCAGAGTCTGAAGCACATTCATCCTCATCTGCCACATCAGCAAAGAGCAGACCATTGAGTTCATTTAAAACATCATCGGAACTTTAGTCCACAAACACAAGCCTCAGATACAAAAACCAGTCGTGACGTCTTTACAGCTCTGCACACGGATCCACAGGTTCTCCTTGAGCATTCAGCACTGCAGTGCTCAGCGCTCTTTATTCTACTGTATAAACATATAAATATAACTACACATACATAAACACTACAGGCCAGAAATTTGGACCCAGTATGAAAACGTTAGAAATACTCGTAACTGACCATTTTTCAATATTTTACAGTCTGTAGTAACACATTATTTAGCCACAAAGGCTCCAACTACTGGTTTTGACGAGACAAATCAGGTCTCTCTTTAGTGACATTCACTTTGTGTTGATCATGAAAAAAGAAAAGTATCACTCAGTTCTTCAACATCACACAATTCCTTCTGGCGTATGTATCATTGGACAAAATTTTATTCTTCAACAAAATTTTATTCTTCCCAAGTGGTCTTCGAAATGTGCCAAAATTATATACGGTCCAAAAAAAAGCAGAAAGTTTAAAGAATAACGTCCAGATCTTTCTCCCACTGAGCTGCAGGGATGAGCTGGACCCACAAGTTCCAAATGAGCATCCAGAAAATGAGACAGAACTGTCTGCAAGCTTGAAAAGGTGCTGGGAGGGTTTGGACATGTTATTTCCAAAAATTGCTGGAAAGGACGTGGTGAATCTGTGCTGCTCTGATTAAGGCAAGGGGTGGTTATTCTGATGAAACTCATACATAAACTTTCACATCCATTAAACTGCACTTACAGTGTTGTTTTAAGTATTTCTAATGTTGTCTTATAATAATGTTTTGAAAGAGCAGCGTGGGCCCAAACTTCTGGTCTGTAGTGCATAATATATAAACACGGTTCAGAACCTGTCCTGTACACTGTAACTGTGTGGAGAACATCTCAGTAGCATTTTAAGACATTCTGGTACCCACCAGCGCAGTATGAAGCTGCATCCAAGACAAACCCTTTAGGGCACGTCTCTCCATCCCCCTCTACATAGAACAGTCAGACATTATGGTGTGCAATTATAAAACATCACCAAATGAAACAGAAGCTTTTACACATTAAAACCAACAGCAGCACTGAAGAATATTGAGCTTCCTCATGGGTTCCCTCACCCAGACTTGGGACGATCAGTGAAGCCGACATCTGGAAGTGGAGGCTGAGGGTTAAGAGACTGTAGGTGCCGCTGATGCCAGTCAGCCTGAGTAGCTGCAACAGTGGCCCCTGGCGCACCGCAGGGCCTTCGTACAGCAGCGTGTGATTACAGCGCAGGGTAACCGGGCGGCCGTCCTGCAGGTGGTTCTGGGAGGACCAGGCATACAGCTGTCCAGACCCGGTTTGAACGTATGACTCATCAAAGTCCTACAGAGACACAACACACCACCCTTCGGGTCCAGAGAACAGCAATATTCACAGGAAAGAGAACAGAATTAGACTTAAACTCAAACCTGCAGATGGAGCAAAGAGGATGAGAGCGATGGAGGAATAAAACCATTAATGACCATGTCCACCAGCAAGACTCCCTCTGCGTCCACACCTCTGGCCACATGGGTCAACTTTATGATTTCTCCTACAAACACATACACACACACGCACACACACACACACACACACACACAATGGGGAATGGTCTGATTACACTACCAGCTGTTAAATGTATAGAGTGCTTTCGTGTTTTATTTTAGTGTGAGTAAATAAACCCATACCCGTCTCAAACTCCAGCTGAGACTCCTGTCTGAAGAGCCCTTGACTGACAGAGAAGCCATTTTGTGCTTCTTCTGTCTGAAACGCAGTGTTCCAGTAGATTGGAGCAAACACAGATATGAGCACGCGCAGCAGAGGACCTGGAACACAGAACAGTAGATCTTTATTAATGTCTTCACATTTGCATGAACATCTCACTCAGTTCACTGTGACAAGAAGCGGATTTAACGTGTAAATAAATGACACCGTTATTAACACCGGTGGACCCATCTGTGGGAGACTGAAGCCTTTCAGCGCGCTGTGTGTCGCTCTGACAGAATCAGTGATTGTAACCCTCTGGTTCACCTCTAGCAGACTGAACAGGACAGCGCTGGGAGACCTGTGGGTGAATCAACCAGCAGCAAACTAGCAAAAGCAGCAGCAAAATGGAGTTCTAGTTCCCCTCGAGAGCTTCCACTGTAACGAGAACCCACAAGCTGCACAAACGAGAGAGAGAGGTCCCAGTCAGAGAGGAGCTGAACCACTGACCGTATATATGATACATACTCTCATTGACTGTATATGATATATATGATGTACACTCTCATTGACTGTATATGATACATATATCTCAGGAGGTTGTCTGGTGAGAGTACCTGATGTTGAAAGACCATTAAGGTTATGGTGCTGATTATGTTGCTGAAAGTGTCTATAAACAGCATGTCATTTTATTTACCCATAAAGAGGCACATGTTCTTCAAATGACAAACATGTGCCATAGATTTATAACACATCAAGTTTAATTCAGGAAATAATTCAAATTTTCCTCCTTTTTTGTGTTCTGCTCTCCAGACATCTCATGCCCTGCCTTTGCTGTGAGTGGAGTTTGAGGCTTGGCTCCAGTGGAATAAAAATCCTGAAGCTGAGAGGCTGGGCTGAGAACTGTGACCATGTTCAAAACCAGACTGGAAACATCTCTGTTAACCTGCATCTTTATTCATTAATTTTCTAGCTCATCTCTTTTAATTTCAGTTTAGTCTCTTTTTTAATTTTCGCTTTGTGTATTTACACTGAGGCAGCATTTCCTATCTTTTAAATTTTGTTTTTAAAAGGAGAGTAATATACCACCCCCTGACAGGAGACTAAAATACCCCCCCTCCAACAGAAAACTATTATACCCCACCAGCAGGAGATTAATATACCCCCCCTGAGAGAGGACTAATATACCCCTTATAGGAGACTAATATACCACCCACTCCAACAGGAGACTAATATACCCCCCCAGCAGGAGAGTAATATACCCACCCCTGAGAGGAGACTAATATACCTGCCTTATATGAGACTAATATACCCCTCTTTTTACACGAGACTCATATACCCCCACTTGACAGGACACTAATGTACCTGCCCTTACAGGAGACTCATATACCCCCACCCGACAGGACACTAATATACCCCCCTTACAGGAGACTAATAAATCCCCCTTTACAGGAGACTAATATACCCCCCGACAGGAGACTAATATACCACCACCGACAGGAGACTAATATACCCCCCAACAGGAGAATAATGGACCCCCCCACTGACAGGAGACTAATATACACCCCCAGCAGGAGACTAATATACCCCCCCATACAGGAGACTCATATACCCCTACCCGACAAGAAAACTAGTACATCCCCCCTGACAGGAGACTCATATGCCCCCCCCAGACAGGAGCCACTATTAAGGGATCACTAGTGTTGGGCTGATTGTGTGTGTGGTTGTTACAGGCCACGTTCCGTCAGTTTGTTTGAAAAGTTTCAATCTATTTAATCTCTCTTACCCACACTGGGGGGGATGTTGTCCACCTGGGCCTCCAGAGTGCTGGTTCCCTGCTTTGGGTTCTCTGTGATGTTGGCTTCAAGGAAAGCCACTCCAAACTCCTGATCATTCACTATTCCTATCAGACTGCCTCGAGCCCTCCGAGGGGTCTCTCCTAAATCACAGAGAAAGAAAGAAAGAGAGAGAGAGAGAGAGAGAGAGAGAGAGAGAGAGAGAGAGAGAGATGAGTCTGCAACAAGACACTTCCATTCATTCATGTTTTTCTTGGACTGTTAATATAAAATAATAAAAAGTAACCTGAACATAACGATGCCTGGCATTTCCTAACATCCGTGTCTGGGCCTTCACATGGCGGACCTTCGTTAGCTGGTACTGGGTTGTTGCATAACCTAATTCTTTCCTGGGTGCCCCACCCACAGGTGGCGCTGCAGGGCCCCCACTCTCCCCAGCCTGAAAATCCTCCTGGAACTGCAGCGTCAAGCAGGTTCAGTAGTAAGTTATGATTTGAGTGAGAAGAAGAAGGAAGAGATAAGGAAAAAGAAGAAAAAGAAGAAGAAACAGAAGAAGAAGAAGAACAGGAAATAGAAGAAGAAGAAAAAAACAAGAAAGGAGTAGGGGAAGAATGAGAAAAGGAGAAGAAAGATGTGAAGATGAAGAAGAAAAATTAGAAGAACATAGAAGAAGAAGAAAACGGGAAGAAGAAAATGAAGAAGAAGAAGATGAAGAATTAGAAGAAAGTAGAAGAAGAAGAAAAAGAAGGGGAAGAAGAAGAAGAAGAAAGAAGTAGTTGAAGATTAAGAAGAAGAAGAGGAAGATGAACAAAAAGAAGAAGGAGGAGAAGTGGAATAAGTGGAAGAAGAAGAAGAAGAAGAAGGAGAAGTGAAAGAAGAAAATGGAAGGGGTGGGTGAAAAAGAAGGAGAAAAGGATGAAGATGAAGAGGAAGAGAAATAATAAAATTATTTTAACTGTAATGTAAGAACATCGACAGAAAACAGAAAACATGCTCTGACCTTGAACTTTCAGGGAGATGATCCTCACTGCAACCCCAGCCTCACTTTCAGCCAAACAGCGATACTCTCCCGAGTCCTCACTCTGACACACAAACACACACACACACACACATACACACACACACACACACACACACACACACGCTAAATGTCATAAATGAAAATAAAACGTCTCACAACTTCAACACAAAGAGGCTTAGTGATCAGAGATCAGGCCTGCAGAGAATTTCCCATCATTGGCATTGTTACCATGGCGCTGTATATGGCCAGAGAGCCATTGCGAAGGGGGTGGAGCCGCTCAGAGTCCAGCAGTGGCTGTTCATCTTTGTGCCATCGCAGCACCGGAGCAGGGTTTCCTCTAACAGGACAGTCCAACATGGCCAGACCACCACTGGACACCGTCTGAGACACGTGGGCTTCACCCTTCAGCACAGGAGGCTCTGCAAAAGGTTAAACATTCCATTTGACCATGTATTTCCACATATTTTAACATTCACAGGGCTTGTCAAAGTATGGTTTATTGATAAAATATTAGTTACAGTAACACAAAAACCCTACCTGTGACACGGACGAATGATAGAGCTTTAACAGTGCCAACGGCGTTCTCCGCAGTGCACACGTAGGTTCCAGCATCCCTCGCTGTTACATTCTCAATCAGCAGAGAGCTCCTGCCAGACTCGTCCACAGTGGCGCCTTCCACAAACAGGACAGTTAAACTCTCAGACTCTCGCTTCAATTGTACCATCAATTATGATGAAAATAAATGAGACATCATAACAGTGTTCCACACAGGAGACGAGCATGAGTCAGAGATTTACAAAAATAACCTTAGATATGTTTATGGGAGTCACGGGGTGGGAGGTGGGGGGAAAGACAACTCATGGCCATCTACTTGCTGACCATGAAGGGGGCCTTAGACCAAAAAAAAGTCTTTGATGTAAATCAACTGTTGGTGTAGATCATCCTAAAACGAGTCTCTACCTGTGTAGTGGTAGCTGTTGACTCTCCATGTTACAGTGGGAGGAGGGGTTCCCTGAGCATGGCAGGACAGGGTGAGACTCTGACCCACATTCAGGGTCACGTCACCCGGTAACTCCTTGAAGGCCGGCCTCATGTTGACCGCCAGGTGGACACTGTGGTGAGCAGAGCCTGCAGCATTGGTGGCTATACATGTGAACACACCTGCATCTCCAGGCTAAAACAAACAAGCAGTTCAGAATCAGAGAGGCTCTAAATTTTCACGTTTTTTGTTCAGGAGAAATGCTCGCTTTTTGTGCACTGACCTCTGCCCTTTCGATGATCAGCTCTCCTGACCTAAGCACAGTGAATTTGCCTGGCAGGTTGGGCACGGCTGTGCCAAGTTTCTCCCAGTGCACCCTTGGCTCTGGCAGACCCTGGGCAGCACACGGCAGCAGCGCTTGAAAACCCTGGATAACTGACACCTCAGACTGACTTCCAGGAATCATGGGAGGAACTTTAAAAAAACAAGAAAAACATCAACAGTTATCATAGCAAAATGGAATGGAATGATGACATAGTGCTACTGACCAATCCTCCTTTCTCTCAACTATACAACCAAACCAAAACATCCAAAACATCCAATGACCCTTGATGGACAAGTGCTCCCTCAGAATCACTAGCTAGTTCTGAGTGAGAGGAAACTGAGAGGAGCTCACTCTGTATGAACAGCCGGATGTCTTGGCTGGCTCTGCCCGCTGTGTTCCTGGCCGAGCAGGCATAGAGGCCAGCATCGCTGCGGTGTGTGGCTGGGATGTGTAAGGTTCCATTTGAGAAGAGCTGCAGATGGGTTCCTTGCACCACAGGTCGGCGCCCCTTGAGCCACATCACTTCCGGCTTCGGCTGCCCGTCTGCTCCACACGCTAGACTGACCGACTGGCCAAGTAATGCTGTGTAATCCTGCCGTGGCACCGACAGAACCGGAGGCACTGTCACATAATTCCACATGGTAATTATTTTCCACCCTTTCTTACTCGTGGAGTTCCACTTCACAGCCATGTGACCAAACACCAAAATGGACAAGAATCTTGGCAAGATTTTAAAAGGAAAATCCTGACCTTTGTAACAAGTTCTGAAACTAGAATTACTTAAGTATTTTACACTCTGGAACTATGCTCTAACCTCATTATGGCCACTGTTTAAACCACTGTACTGTTAAAAACAAAAGCACCTTGAAGGATGAGACGTGTCCTGCCAACAGCAGTACCCGCTGTGTTCTGTGCCAGGCACTGGTAAGAGCCACCATCCCCCAGAGTGACCCGAGAGAATTTCAGAGCACCATTTGACAGCACTGCTAGTCTGTTCCCTGAAAAATAAACATGAGCTGCAGATTTCGACCATTTCACAGCCAGACGTCAGGAAGAAAGTTGCAACTTGTTGAAGGTTTAATGTTCTTTTCTCTGCAGTCGTGTTTACTTTACTTTCACAGGCTACATAAAAAGGGAATAAACAAGAGGGCAAGATCTAATTACGAGCGACTATAAACAAGATGAACAAAAACAGAAGTAAAACAGAGCAACACGCGATAACAGAATCTAAGAATTAACAGGCAGGAGAGGAGACAGAAACATGACACAGGTGAATAGGATAACAAGGGGCTGGGGCTAAGGCAGGCTAAGACCAAAACAACACATACTCACATGGAATACAAACACATAAACAAAGGCACATGGAGAACGTAAAAAACGCCATAGACAAGAAAACCGAAAAAGATGAAAAAAACCCAAGAAACTGGAAAGGACAGGGAGAATGGTACACACAGTATGTTTAAAGAGCAAGTGTTCTTAGAATGTGTTCACACCTGGTGCTACGGGAATGCCCTCTCTTTGCCAGGTAACAGAGGGCCGGGGGAAGCCATGGACTTCACAGGGCAGAATGACTCCCTGATGCAGCACCACCTGGACCTCATTAGCCATGGGCCTGATCTCAGGAGGTTCTGAGGAAACACAGAAACCATCATGAAGAAAACAGTGCTGAAGTGCAATGAACTTCCATTTGCAGACACCCCAGTGGTGCGGATGCCTTACCGTGCACAGAAACGGCGATGTGCTTGTGGGCGACTCCCACTGAGTTGCGGGCAGTGCAGGTGTATGTGCCAGCATGGCTGGGGGTGGTGGACAGAATTTCTAGCACACCTACATTACAAACACACTTTTACCAGCAGCAGGGAGAAAGAGGAGGAGAGTGCAGAATGAAAGAACGCAGCACACTATCAACAGGCAAGAGGTTTTCTCTACCTGTGGGCAGAATCCTGTAGCTGCCCCCTCGATTGGCAAGTTGTGCCCCATTCTTTGTCCAGCTGATGGCAGGCTCTGGGTTGCCCATTGCATGACAGGGCAACACCACAGGGGACTTCTTAACGACTGTGACAGTGGTGATATCGTCTTCGATGGAAGGTGGAACTAAAGAAATAAAGCATTAATGCAAATGTGTTTAGAATAATAACATGTCCAAACTCATTTTATATATCATCATATATATATTAGTACCTGTCACTAGTTAGGACATCTGCAGAACAGAAAGGATACCACTTACAATGGAAAAAGAGCAGAACTTAACAGAGACACTTTCTCGGCGTAACGGTGGAGAGCTGCATGTGTGTGAGGAGCCTGCAGTGAAGCCTCAGTCAGACTTTAGAGTCCGTAATAATCCCTACCTGAATTTTGATCAGGAGTTTGTAACACTCAGGCTGCAGTTTAATCTCTTAATGTTTCAGTGCATAGCATCACATGGTTGCGCCGCTTGACTACTTTCCATTAAAGTGTATCGTCACCATTGTGTGATCTGGAACGTTCAACACTGAACATTCTAACACTTCTAACTGCTGATCAACACTGCGGGTTAATGAAGATTCAGGATTACAGTCGATACACCGTCGTCTTTACACTCAGTTTTATATTTATACTTTTATACATCAGACAGTCCATCAAAAACTAAATCACACTAAACTCGGGCTGCGTCCCAACAGCTGAGAAGATATTTATCTTCTCTCTTATTCGTTCATCACTACAATGTAACCACTGCAACCACAGCTTGTGCTGTTGTACAACAAATGTGATCATTCTGTTGTAAGAGACACGAGTCAAAGTCAAATGAGTCCCACCAGCATCGTGGTGAACGTCGTCTCACTGACGAGGAGACAGTTAGAACATCACCGTCTTTATTTTATAAAATAGAAACATTTACGTCAAAGTGATGTCAGGTGGTTGCTGTCTGTATCACCACCGGCCTGAAACTGCTGCTCTGAAAATGCAGCTCTGGTGCAGCCAGAGCATATACAAGAACAGCTATATAATCTACTGTTGAATTTTAGTGTGGGATGAGCAAAAAAACTCACAACAATGAACTGATAAAAAAAAACTCCCTGTGATCAATCAGAATCATCTGGTCATGTGATGCTCCCTAAATGACATGGCAATTAAATACACTGGATACCAGTCACCCCCCAATACTCCTGTTCAGCTTCTCACTTTAAGGAAACTAAG
Source organism: Brycinus macrolepidotus (assembly GCA_037974445.1). NCBI lineage: Eukaryota > Metazoa > Chordata > Actinopteri > Characiformes > Alestidae > Brycinus > Brycinus macrolepidotus. The sequence goes on along the minus strand of JBBPCZ010134694.1, from coordinate 4,942 downwards.
AGATGAAACCAGAGATGAAGCCCCAGTGCTCAGTGTTTTTATAATGTTATACATTCTGACCACACCAACCTGTCATGAACACGTCCATTCATCAACGTGTTGGGTTTAGCTGTGCTTATTAACACAATCTATGATTTAACTTTCCAGCTCAACGTACCTTGCAGAATCACCTCTATGATCCTTCTCTCCTCTCCAACCTCATTGGTCACTATACACTCAAAATAACCCTCATCTTCGTCAGATGGCGAAATGATTACCAGAGACCCTGAAGACATTAACCTTCATAAAAAAAACATAAGCTGAAATGCATAAACCTGTCACACTATCATAACACATATACATACAATAACAAATCTACCAGAGTAAAAAAACAATCCAGATTTTGCAGTTCACTGATTTTGAACACTCTTAAAGGAGTGGAAAGAGATTAAGAAATTCTTTATGAGCCACTGTTGTTGTTTGCATGTGTTGTGTGGGGTGGCGTGTGTGAGTGCGTGTGTGTGTGTGTGTGAGTGAGTGTTTGTATGTGTGAGTGAGTGTGTGTGTGTGTGTTGTGCATGTGTGTGTTGTGTGTGTGTGTACGTGATGTGTTGTATGTGTGTGTGTATGTGTGTTGTGTGCCTGTGTGTTGTGTATGTGTGTGTGTGTTGTGGTTTACCTGTATGCTCCAGACTGTGTGTTAAGTGCTGCTCCGTTTCTCTTCCACTTTACCAGAGGGGCAGGTACACCTGTGCTCTCGCAGCTTAAAACTGCTCTCAGACCAGCAGTCAGGGTGACATTAAAGGGTCCGGGGCTGATTGAGGGTCCAACTGTAGGGGCAGGTGGAACAGAAAAGGATCGGATTTGAGAAAAAACTCAGTTCACTCAGCACAGGGTTTTACAATCACAGGCTGAAACGGAGCCAAAAAGACACTCAGTAAAACAGTTCGGGGACACAAGGCGACAAAGTCTGTTAAACAGAACAGGACCAGCAGGTCTCCTTACAAACACTCAGAACACTGGAACTCACTGTGGGTCTGAATCAGCTGAAGGAAAGGCAGCCAACAGTGTGTGTGTGTGTGTGTGTGTGTGTGTGTGTGTGTGTGTATTGTACCGTAGACTCTGAGTTCTGTGCTGTGTTGGGCTGAACCTGCTGGGTTTGAGACGCTGCAGTAAAAACGACCAGCATCTCCCAGCTGCACTGACTCAACCTGCAGTGACCCCTCAGGCAGCAGAGAGAACCTGCAGGAAAATAGAGAATGTGCGTCAGTCTGCTCTTCTGTATTATAATGCAGCAGTAAAGCAGCAGTAATGCAGCAATAATAAAGCATTAATGGAATGGTGCTATGATTGTTTTTAAGCTATAGGCTCTCTTGAAAAAATAGTGGGTATCCAAAATAGGCAAGTCCCCCAACACGTCCCCCAACATGTCCCCCAACACGTCCCACACGTCCCACAACATGTCCCCAACATGCCCCATCAACACATTCCCCATTACATCCCCAACATGTCCTAAAGAATGTCCCACAACACGTCCTCCCAATACGTCCCCGGTGGACTGATGATTTTAAACAGATTTCGTCCACTGGGAGGGTTTTGTCTCAAAGCAGATCTTTTAGAAACTATACTGTGTGTTATGGACTGACCTGCCAATGCTGACAGAAACTGGACCCCCATCTTTCCTCCACAGAACTGCAGGGGATGGTTCTCCTTCCACCTCACAGGGCAGAACCACATTCTGACCCACATGCGCTGTGACCAGTGCGCTGCCCTCTCGGATCACCGGCGGCACTGAAGGACACACATATTGGGTTTCGTTAAACTTAAAATTAACTGTTTAATCAGAAACTGATTTAAACCCACTGAAAACACCCTCCAAAGAGAGAGAGAGAGAGAGAGAGAGAGAGAGAGAGAGAGAGAGAGAGAGAGAGAGAGACAGGGAGAATACAGAGTGAGAGAAAAGAGAGATAGGGAGCATACAGGGTGAGAACAGAGAGATAGGGAGAATACAGGGTGAGAACACAGAGGGAGAGAACAGAGAGAGAGAGAACAGAGAGAGAGAGAGAGAACACACAGAGAGAACAGAGAGAACACAGAGAGAACAGAGAGACAGAACACAGAGAGAACACAGAGAGAGAACAGAGAGAGAGAACACAGAGAGAGAACACCCAGAGAGAGAGAGAGAACACAGTGAGATAGAGAGAGAACACAGAAAGAGAGAGAACACAGAGAGAACAGAGAGAGAGAACACAGAGAGAACACAGGGAGAGAGAACAGAGAGAGATAGAGAGAGAACACAAAGAGAGAGAGAAAGCAGAGAGAGAACACACAGAGAGAAAGAACACAGTGAGATAGAGAACAGAGAGAGAGAACACAGAGAAAGAGAGAGAGAGAAAGAGAGAATGTGTAATGTTTTGCTGCTGATTGTTTTGTTTACACTCACAGAGAATCTCCACAGTGAAGTGCAGGCTGGTGCTGCCCGCAATGTTGGACACCACACAGCTGTACCGTCCACCATCCTGCACACGGACGTCCTCGATCTCCAGGAACTGCCCACCTGCAACGCTCCGAATGCGACTCCCAAACTGGAGAAATGAGGGAGTAAAGAGTGAGTGATAAAAAGACAGAAGTGCTAAGTGAGGCATCAGGAACTGGCTCGTCAGGCCGTACCTGCAGTTTGACCTCGTCTTTGTACCACTGGATCTCTGCCGAAGAGTCACCGTCCATCTGACACTGCAGGGTCACCTGACCTCTGACCGGCACTGACACTGTCCTGACCTCACTGGAGCCCAGCAGTGTGGGTGGAACTAAAGGGACACGGGAGGCGGAGTCACAGACCTAAAGTCATAACAAACCCGGCGGAAACTGAACACACAGAAGCACTTACGCTGGACTCGAACCCAGTGATTTCGGCCATCCTCCCCTGCAGCGTTACTGGCCAGACAGGTGTATAAACCGCCGTCCTCCACCTGCAAAAACAGGAACACGTCAGTCCTGGACGCTGCAGAGCAAACTGAGTGCCGCTCTTTAAAATGTCCAGCAGTTTATGAATGTTCGGACCTGAACACTGTTGATTTTGAGGAGCTGACCATTCCGCTCCACTACAGCTGGACTGTCCTCCAGGGGGCGCCCGTCCTTCAGCCAGCTCAGAGTGGGCGGGGGGACACCTTTAGCAGAGCATTCCAACTCCAGAACACTATCCACTGCCACCAGCCTCTGCTCCGTCAACGGGCCGGCCAGCTTGGGAGGCTCTAGAGAAAACATTATTAATAATAACCTTCATTAATAACCTTCAACAATGACCTTCAATAATAACCTTCAAAAATGACCTTCAAAAATAACCTTCAAAAATAACCTCCATTAATGACCTTCATTAATAATCTCCCCATCAAAACTGACATACCCCACCTCACTCTGCCTCAGTTTATCTCACCTCTCCCAGACCTAAACCTAGAGTTTTATATTGTTTCCTGCTCTGACACACACACACACACAAACACATACACAATCATACACACCCATGCGTACACACATGTACACAAATGTATACAAACACACACACAGACACACACACTCATTCTCACTCACACTCACACGCGTACACATACACACGTACACAAACACACTCACACAGACCCAAACACGCTCAAACATACATATGCACGCACACACACACAAACACACAATCACACACACACACATATACACACATGCACACACACTGACACACATGTACACACATATGCACACACATACATTCAAACTTACACACACATGCACACACACAAACACACACACACACACACACACACACTCACACACTGACACACACGTACAAACGTATACACACACATGCACACACACTCACACATGAACACGCACACACACTCACATGCACACACATACACACACAAACACACTCTCACACACACATACACACACATGCACACAAAAACACACTCTCTCACACACACATACATGCACACACACACACACACACACACACACACACACACACATTACCCAGCACGGTGAGATTGAAGGTCTTGGTGCTGCTGCCTGCTGGGTTAGATGCAACGCAGCTGTAGAGTCCAGAGTCAGACTGTTTGGCGCTGGGAAGCTGGAAACTCGTCTCCTGTCCGTCTGGCAGGCGGTTGTGGTTGAACAGGAGGTGGCGGCCGTCCTTCAGCCAGGTGAGGGAGGGGGGCGGGACCCCATGGGCCTCACAGCTCAGAGTCACCAGAGAACCCAGAACCACCTGGACCTGCTCAGGAGGCTCCGTCCGGTCCACCACAGGGGGGGCTAGACACCAGGACACCTCCCATTACTCAACACAGAGTGTGTGTGTTTATGTGTGCGTGTGTGTGCATGTCTGTGTCTGTATGTATGTGAGTGTGTGTGTAGTTCCTATACCTTGAACCTGTAGGTGAAATGTACGTTCTGCAGAACCTGCTCTGCTCTCAGCCAAACACCTATAAACCCCTGAATCAGCCAGAGATACTGGAGAAATCCTGTATTTACACACACATACACACACACACACATGCACACACATATACACACACATTTAAACACACATACAGAGGTAAAACTCAGAGTGGGCCTTTAAAGTCTATAAACGTGTGTGTGTGAGTGAGAGAGAGAAAGAGAGAGAGAGAGAGAGAGAGAGAGAGAGAGATAAAGAGAGAGAGAGACTGACCTGAGAACAGTGTGTGTGGACAGCAGGTGTGTATGTGAGGTCAGCAGAAGGGGTTGGCCATCTTTGAACCAGCTGACCTGCGGGGGTGGAGTTCCAGTGACCTCACATTCGAGAGTGACAACACTGCCCTCTACTGGCTCAACCTGGACACGATTGTCACCGAATATAGAGGGGGGCACTATAGAATACACACATACACACACACACACACAATAATATGACGGTAACGCTAACACAGTTTAAATGAAGAATAAGAGAAGTTGA
>JBBPCZ010134647.1:0-21834 GCA_037974445.1 Brycinus macrolepidotus | reverse complement strand
CCTTTTAAATTCCAGGTTGTAAGGGAACAAGATAGAGAGAATGCCAAGGGGGGTGAATACTTTTGCAAGGCACTGTAGAAATGTTCTAGGAAAGTTTAAGTATTTGACTCACATTTAGCTCATCGACATCACTTAAAGCTGCTGGGAAGAGTAACTGACTCACTGGGCATTGTCGCTCAGACTAAGGTTGATGCATCTTCATCATGCAAGAGCTCATTTCCAGTACAGGTCAATTTATACTTCTAGTCAAGCCCAAATAGGGTGAAACGGATACATCATCAAGTATCTGTGATACAATCTGTGTTCACTTATGGGAAGTTAGTCTTCGGTCTAAATACTTAAAAAATCCTGATCATATCCCAGCACTGCACTGCCAACAAAACTATGTTGGGAATGAGAGGAGAACAGTGGACTGTAAGTGGGTCTAGAACATGTACACACACACACACACACACACACACACACACACACACACACACACACACACACACATATATATATATGTTTCATTTTTTATTTTTATTTTTTACATAATCTACATAATTTGTTTTTACATAATTTGAACATTGAATGGAAGATCAATTCATGTGTCAGCAGAAACTGTCCAAAACTACTTGAAAAGAAACTTACAGTTACAATAATATTTTTCCTTCACATCAAAAGTTATATGAGATATGATAATTTGTTGTTCAACAGTGAGGATTTCCAAAACTCTCCTTGTGGCAGGCCAATATTATATGTGTATTTCAACCAATACTTTTGGCTAATCAGTTCTTCATTTAGCTCAAACAGATGGAATTTAATGGCTGGAGGCATTGAGGAGAAAACTGGGAACAAACATGTGTTCTTTTGCCTGGCTCACAAGATATCATTTTTTAAAATAAGACATTATTTTATTGGTCATTTTGCTGCAGTTGTGTGCTTGCATTTCTTCTAATGTCATAAGTAGTTTTAAACATATCTTGTTTATGCTTATGAGCACATCGTTTACATCATTTACATCATTACATCATTGATTGTTACCAAACTACAGCTGCTCCTCGTCTTGTTCACCCTGGAAGCAGTAACAGAAATTATGAATGGGGTGTTTCTCAATACAGGCTGGAGATCATTCTGGTTCACTGCCAGCAGTGACGGAAGACTGTCTGAGAGCTGATGTTAGAATCCCGGTGGAACAGAGTCCAACCTGTGATGAATATAACAATGCTAACAACATTACACACGTCTTCCTCTACCCGCCGAGTACGTACCATACTTCTCCATCACACACACACACACAGAATACAGAACTGGAGTAGAATCATTGAACAGAATTGGTTATAAAAATAAAGTAAATACACAATCTTATCTAACTAATCTATATCTATATAGATATATCTATATATCTCTTTAGGTGGTAGTAGCCTAGTGGGTAAGACACTTGCCTGTGAACCCGATGCCCCCAAAGTTTCAAACCCCCCCACTTTCTACCATTGAGTCCTTGAGTAAGACACTTAACCCTCAGTGTCTCCAGGGGGACTGTCCCTGTAACGAATGATTGTAAGTCGCTCTGGATAAGAGCGTTAGCCAAATGACCCTTTACCCTTTATAGAATTTATAAGTGACTGAATATGCAAATTAGTCTTTGACACCGGGTCAAAGAATATTATGTATGTAATGGCATGGGTGCGTGTACAAAAAAGGGTTAATAGTTTTTTAAACCAACAATAAATACTGTTTGGATTGTCCAATAAAGAAATCCTAAGTAGGTCTGTTTTGGATGATTGGGGCTTGGAGAATGCAATAGAAAGTGGATGGTTTACATTTTCAAACTGTCAAATAGGGGTGCTCTTCCTGGCTTTACTCATTGATAAAATGGCAAAGATATAATATCATGCTTAAGTTTCACAACACCTCAAACTAATATTTCAGTTTGCAGAAATATTTCAGTTTTCACTACAACCTCCAGCACCTCCAGCTGTATCAGTTATTGGGAATCATTTGGTATCTGAATCTTTCCAGCTGAACATAGACTGAGAATTTTATTTGGCCAAAAAAGCAGCAGCTACATTTTAAAAACTAAACGCAAAGAAGCCCACATTAGCCTGCCAGTTATATCTTGTCTGAATCTTATCTGGCACATGTAGCACCTAAATTTGGATGGGTGGGCTGCTCATTCTGTTCAATGGTTGGAGAAACACTGACATATACATAGACTGGTGTTAGCAAATATCAGGATTTTGACTTTGATATTGGTAGTAAGACTATGAAAGTATCAAGAATTCAAAATCATTAAAAAAAAAATTAAAAATACTATTCATGATCTGACACTCAATATTCATTAAAATGTTTACATTCTTACAGATTAGTTCGCAGCTATGATTTGTTCAGTGCAAATAAGTAAGTCAGTTTGAACATAGCCATTATACATCTTAACAAAAAAAATTAACAGTGATAGGCTGATCACACTATCTTTTGGGACGGGATGTTACGGGAGGGGTGTCGACTGGAGAGTTTGATTTAGCAGCCTGACTGATTTTGGAAAAAACTGTTCATCATTCTGGTAGTGCTTGCTCGGATAGACCCATACCTTCCCAAGGGTGGGTCAGACAAGTGATAGGCTGGGTGTGACTGGTCTTTGGCGATGCTGTGAGATCAGTGCTGGCAGTGGGACAGTGGAGTATAGTGGTAATGCCTGGACGCGTCAGAAAAAACCCGTTCCGTGTCCGTTCTATATTATTCACTCTTACATATTTAATCAATATACTTTGAACACGTGGCACTTCACTTTGTGAATTATAATATTAATAGCTGTTATAGTAATGCTACACAGGAAAGTGATGAGAATTTACAGTATAAACTCTCTGTAATGTTTTGCTGTATGAATGGTCATCACGTGGAGGTGCAGCCGTCACACAGCTGGTGTGTTGGAAAAAAGATAGAGAAACAGAGAAAACACTGACACTCTGAAGCTCCAGGCAAAACTGTGCCACTCTGCACCACTCACACACTCTGATAATAGCTTTATAGTGTGGGAAGTCATAAAATATCATGAAACAAAAGCACTTGTATGTGCAGATCTGGTATCACCTGCTCTCTTTCTCCAAAACGTTTGGATGACTGACAGTTTCCTTAACATGTTTATCAGAGATTATACTAGAAAACCATGGCAACCACTGTAACATTAAGTGTGTTTTTGTGTGAGAGGTTGCAAAATGAGCCTCCAGATATTACTAATAATGGTAGCTGACTAGTTTGGTCACTAAGAGTGCACAGAACACTCGGTGCAGTCAAGTTCGGTTAAAGTTTACTTTCATTATACATCATTGCTTTCATATCAAACTTCCTGTCTTCATTTTATCTTCATTCTCACCACTGGAAGACACCTTTTCCTTCACACTGGGCAAACCTTTCAGGACGAAACGGTCCTAAATGACGTGCAGTGTAATCTCACTGTATTAACATGCATTAAATATTAGGATAATTTTTAGACTTTTGGCTAATGGAGTGTTTCCTTCTAGCAGATGTATGTAGTTGCATAGCATAAAAATGTATTTACATTGTATTAATATAAAATTTTTATATTTATATATTTATATATATATATATATATATATACATATATTTCTATAACAATGTGTGTGTGTGTGTGTGTGTGTGTGTATGTGTGTTTGTCTGTGTGGGAATATTTGGGGGTGTTGCAGGCTTCAACAGCACGGAGGAAGAATTTTATGACGGTCTGATTCTTAGTAATGTGATTCCGATGTACCCGCAGTTCAAGAGTGAGTCATCCTTTCACCCTTTCCTGAGAAGCATGCTCTTCCTAATCCGTACGAATGGCTGCACAGCCATTAAGTCAATCAGTTATACAAAGTGTGTGTTCCTCTTCGCGTGCGTGTGTGTGTGCGTGTGTGTGCGTGTGCGTGTGTGTGTGCGTGTGCATGTGTCCTGCAGGGATATGGCAGTATTTCCAGGATGTCTTACTGCTGAAGTTCGCCTCTCAGTATAATGGGATCAATGTGGTTTCTGGCCCTGTGTTTGACTACAACTACGATGGCCAGTATGACACTGCGGATCAGATACAAGAGTATGTGTGCCACATGGCATTAGACTCACCAGCCATTTAATCAAGATTTAGAACTGTGTTTTAATACCTAGGATTACTGATAATGTGTGTTTGTGTGGGGGTACACTTGCAACATCATCTTGTGTCAAATGATCATCTTGTGAGGTCTGTTTTCTGACTCTTAGTTAGAAATATGCTTTTTGAAGTAACGCTCAGGGTTGGGCTTTGGGTCAGAGTTGGGTCAAGATTAGGTAAGGTATGCTTAGGGTCGGGGTGTGGACTTCATAACCTTAGTAATATAAATAATGTGTGTGTTCAGGTTTATTACAGGCACACAGATTCCCATCCCCACCCATTACTTTGCGGTACTGACAAGCTGCCTGGATTCGAACCTGCCAGTGAGTGAGTGCAGTGGAGAATTGCACACTGTGAGTTTCGTCTTACCTCACAGGCCCGATAATTCAGAGAGCTGCTTGGTGAGTATATGCACCCTCCCTCCAAAAAACAAAAACAGAAAAAAACATCTAAATAGTTTGGATAAAAAGTTTAACCAGATAAATGTTTAATTTGAGTCAATGTTTAGTTCAGTAGTGGACCATGACTGACACACACACAAAACACACACCACACACACACACACACACACACACACGCACACACATACACACACACACACACACACACACATGCTAGGTTCTTCCTGTGTCCCTAAGCCAAAGGCATTGCCTGTTCCAGATTAAATACGGGCTTCTGAAGTTTAAAGGCCTGTTCTATTTGAAGCTTGCAAAAGGCCTAACATATATTTTACTTTGTACGTGGCATTTCTACAGTGATTCCTTCAGTGAAGACTTCTGGTATGGAGTTACCACTGTTTATCATCTGAACACCTGCTGGCCTTGCACTACCCCTGCAGGCCAGGTGAGAACACAGGGGATCAAAATAGATGATAAAATGTGGGAACTCTTAGTTCATTACATTACATTCATTAGGCAGATGTTTTTATCCAAATCGACTTACAATATGAGTTAACTCTCAAGTTTCCCAGGGATCATGGTTTCAGTGTAAACAAGCAGGAACACACCTTTTCTTTTGTTATGCTATTTTACTACATAGAATAACCTGCAGCAGAGAGACTGGAAAATTGACTTTAACGGCTTATTAATGCTTCATTATAATACATCAGGAGATAAGGGGATAAAACATGTTGAAGCTAGCTGTTTAACCCTTAAGTGTCACATCTGGTGTGAGACTGGTGCGGGAAACATTGAGACGCAGATGCAGGAATTAATTGGGCAGATAGATACTGTTTAACCCATACAGTTTGACCATAAAAACAAATCAATCCAATAAACATAAATACAAAAATACAGAGTGAAGCACACGCACAAACTCAAGCACAGGTTTGAGAGTAAACATTTTGGCAGCTGAGAAAACACAAGTCGGACAGGATTGTAAAACTCTCATTCAAACCAGAGTACAAACGAGGTCAGTCCTTCACTATGGAAATTGACAGACCAGAGCAGGGGGAAAAGAAATGGAAAGTGAGCCTGGCTTGGTCATGGCAGCAAGTCAGCATGTGCTCTGTGAAAACAAACACAAGTTAGAATGACAGTGACCGGACTAAGACTTCCGGGTAGGCTGACTATAAATAAGGACGACAGGGATAGGTAGCAGGTGAGGGGTGTAACTTATCTGATATAAAGAAACAAGATGGTGAGGAACATAAACAGGCTTACCAAGGAGAAGACAAGTGAACACGTAAGTTAAAGGGAACAAAACACAGGTGAAAACGACTGAATAATGACTGAAACGGAGACTGACAATGTGAAAAAAGCAAAAAGCAAACCCAGGCTCATACTTGGTGACAAGTATCGCTGGAAGCGGCTATATTTGGGGATATCTGGATATATTTGGGAGGCGCTTTTTGAAGACTGAGGGTGTTTAGTTCCTGCATGGAGTTGAGGCTAACATGATAAACTGAATGTGTTACACAGTCACTTTAACAACAGACCTGCAATCAAGTTCAGCTGAAATTAACTTTTGTTCAATATCAGCTCTATATATATTATTCTTAGACTTGTTTCTGCCGGGTACTCTGGTTTCCTTCCTGTGTGTGTGTGTGTGTGTGTGTGTGTGTGTGTGTGTGTGTGTGTGTGTGTGTGTGTGTTTGTGTTTGTGTGTATTTCCCCTGTAATGACCTGGTGACGTGTCCAGGGTGTTTCTCCACCTTTCACCCTATGACCGCTGGGATAGACTCCAGCAACCCCCATGACCCTGGTTAAGGATAAGCCAGCATAATTAATAGTCTGGTTGTCATGGCTGCAGGCCTTTGAAATAACATTTACTGTGATTTTCTATTTTTAAATATAAATGACAGAAAAAATAACTGCTGGGTTTTTACAGTTGGTACGGATTTGTATGGGTTTAAGAGAGTAACTGAAAGTAATGAGTAAAGTAATGAGGAGAGTAATTACCTTTTGTCCGGGACGTAATAACTAAATGACTTGTTTACAGTCTGAGAGAAGGAATACTTTGTGATGGATTACTTTTATAGTAGCTCTCCCAACACTCATTAAACTAGGAGTCTTTTGGGACTTTTGCTTTTTCATATGTATTGTCATGGCTTTTTTGATTACTCATTCCTTTGCGTTCAAGGGGAAGAGAATGTCAGACAATATCAAGGATGTTAGGATGTGGATGCTGAAACATCCAGTCCACATATTTCCTGCTACATGTCTGAATAACTGTGAACTACCGTCTGTGTGAATACTCCGAAGCATGCAGCACATTTTGTGACGAGTGGCACAAAGTATGTAAACAAAAAACTCCACTGGAGCTTCTCTCAACCGGCTCATACCACATATTGTTCATCATTAAGGTATTAAGCTGTTGATGTGGTTTAAGAAACAGTATGACATGCTGTGAGCTATAAAAGTAAACAAAGCTTCGCAGCATGCTTGAACACTGTGGTTTTGTTCAGACAACAGGGTCTGTTTTCACAAACCACCTCAAGAACAGGAGTCCTGGTCTTGAATCTAGAATTATTTTTAAATCTCACAGTAAGTCACACTGAGTCCTAATCCACATTCCAAAAACGAGAATCTTTAAATCCTCTCCACCTTAACTCCAGTCTACATTAACAGAGATAGGTTGGAGAGGAGAGGATCTCCAGCTTCAGGTATCTGGGTGTTTGTATCTCAAAGGACCTTATTTAGAGCATCATCTCTGTGAAGAGGGCACAACAGTGGTTGTATTTTCTGAGGACACTCAAGAAAGCTGGCAACCCAGAAGCTGCTGTTGACCTTTTACTGCTGCACCACAGAGAGGATCCTACAATGCTGTATTCTTGTGTGGAACTTCAGTTTTACAGCAGCTGACAGAAAAGCTCTGCAGTGAGTTGTCACAAATGCCAACAAGATGATCAGATGTCAGCTAAAGAGGTCATTCAAGACTCCCATTGCCGTCATCTCTTATGTGGGATATTCAGTTCTCACTCAGATCTGTTTGTGCCCGCCCCTCCAGACTGAGGAAAAACTTTTTCCTCAGGACCATTACCGCACTGAATCAGTCCTCCATCACTGACTAACCTTCCAGACCAACATTATGCAGTCACTGAGTCACTGAACTGACAGTCACGTGTGAACACCTGTCACATGTAAGCTATATCTGTTAACATATTGTTTTAATATTTTTGTGATTAATTGATCAGGACCACAATTCACCAGCACTTTGCACTTTTTGCAACTTTTGTTTACTTTCAGTGGCAATTCAAGCTTTGTCGATCCGGTTAAATCAATTCTGTCTTGGCTGATCTGGGATAAGTGGAAAGTTAGGTCACCTGCGTTTTTTCAAACCGTTCCCTGATACACACACTGCAATTTTTTGGATGTTGTTGTTAATTCTGTTTCAGGATTGAGCTGAATTTTAACTTCATCACCTGTTGTTGGATGTGTAGTTTGAAAGGAGAAGTGATGCTCAATTAATCAATCAAAAAACCCAAGGCTGAATGGTGGGATGATCAAATTGATTGGCCACAAATTTGGGCACTTGTCTTAAAACTTGAGGAGTCACACACAAACAACAGTCACACACACACTCAAACACAACCACTGCATTAGTAAGAGCATAGGTGAAAAAGTCACAATTTGCCATTGTGTGCAAAAAATCCTTATATGGTGACTATGGTGCTGTAACTGACTGAATGGAACTGTGAGGTATCTCTTGTATCTCTTCGCAAGATAATCTACAGAGAGTTTGTATTGTCCTGACTCTGAACATCTGGACATCACCTGCTGCTCTGTTTTTCAGTGTGGCACTCAGATCAGGCTGCACTGCACAAAAGGCACACAGTGTATTGTTTTGAAATGAAGCAGCTTCATTGGAAACTGTCCATAGACACACCTGGCTTGGGATTCACGTGTAGTGTGATCACCCATGTGGTGGCATGTCAACCATTCTGAGCATGTATTTGCAAAGTAAGCATATAAATTGTGTTAGCCAGAAATGGTAAAGAATTCTAAAGAGCATGCCTGGCTTAAGTTACAGCATTGAGTAACAGAAGATAAAAGCTGCCGGCAGCTCTTAGCCATGTAGGGGGTTTTAATCATTGCTGCCATCATTGCTTACCTTCTTTGACTTTGATGGACAATTGCTAGTTTTAGGTCTGTTTCAGAGTGTGACGCATCCAAGTGATTCGCAAACCAAAGGAATCCTCAGACCAAATAAGCAGGCCCTGAAACAACAGTGCCAGAACAATACTAAAAAAGGTAAAACTGCTGTTGAGGGGGGTTTCATGAAAGTTGCTGCATGTTACAAAATAGATCAAACCAGTGCTCCAAGCATCCCAGAGCTGAACCACACCTAAAATTATTATTATTATTAGATTATATATTCCTCATCATTGTATCTTTTAAACATAAAAAAATGAAGATAAATGTTAGACCACTGATGAATAAATTATCCAGGGGGAGCTTTTTTGGACTAGGATCAAAATAAAACCAACCCACACTTGCACCCTGCCTCATAATCTAATAAATCCTAGAATGCAAGACCTTACATGGATGCAGTAGGTGTGTTTTCTTTTCTGCAAGCACTCACTGGAATAAATCAGTCCAGACTACAAAACAGCTATCAGCTTCTAAGGAAGCTCAGTTCCACAATGTACTGCTCTTTAACACAGAGTGAGTGCCTTTCTGAGAATGCGGATGCTCTTCTTGAGACTGGTTCTAGAGAAACAGACAAGGCTAGCCTGGAATTCATGCTTACACTTTGAAAGCATGGCTCCATAACTGCACCCTAACTAAAAGGACGCTGTTACCTAAAATTAATAAACACATCATGCAGAAAGCAGGTCACCCTCCAAATCTGAACTGATGTGCAACAATGTAAAGGGGGTGGAGATGGAGGTACGCTACCACTATATGAGATTAAATAAAGATTATATAATTAAAAATATCTATTAGTCATTTGAATATGCTCTCCCACCATTCTGGATCATATATCCATGTTTTTTAAACACCCAAGCATTTTTTCTGCTGCGACAAAAAGTGGATAAAACAAACACGCACTCTTGGCTACACAGCTGCACGCACTCTCGGTTAAACAGACGATGGCAAAGTTGGCAGTGAGCAAACACACTTACACACACACACACACAATTTTCACTCATGGGTGCAGGATTTGCGTTACAGAGAAATTTGTCATTTATTTCTGTAGGTTTACAAATGCAGTAATAATAAAATACAGACATTTCACCACTGAATAGGTGGACGTATGTGTTGGTTTTTGTGACATCACAGAAACAGCAACTTCAAAACAACAGTAGGGAACCCTCAGGGCTTTCTAGAACTTCAGACAAGAGATTTTTAGGAACTAAAAAGTACATGTCTGTATTTTTTATTTTTTATTTAGTAGAATTGTGTTAAAAAATCTGACCGGTTCTGCAGCACTACTCTTATTTCATTACGTTTTGGTTGGAAACAACAGAATTAAATTCCTAAAACACCCAGCAGAAAAAAGAATTTGGCAAACAAGTACTGATTTTAATTAGGTGGGGCCAGTTTTTTTAAGGGACAATATCCCTGGCTTTCTGGAAGTTCTAGATATGTCTTAGAGGTGTTTTTTATCCTCATTTTTTGGCATTTATGGCCTAAAGTAAAAGCCCAGCTCTAATTGTCCACCACTGTTTTTAGTGGCTTTGTTTATATAGTGAATGGTACATTTTCAATAGTATGTGTACTAATAGGATGTTTAGTTAATAGTATGTTTACATTCTATTACACCAAAAAATAGGAAAATTCCATAATATGGTTTTCCATTAAATGGGCCCTTTAAACTCTTTGTACTAAAGTAGAAAAGATGACTAAGGTAAAAATATTAAACTGAGAACAAGAATAGAGACTGTCTACTTAAGAGTAGTTTTATCTGAGGAAATTGCAATAGCTGAGGACACAGAACAGAACTATTAATGATGTTTAGCTGGATTAAGACTTTGTTCATGTCTTTGGTCTCTGCCTTTAGAGTGAGTAGGCGTCAGGGCAGCCACTGTGGTAAACAGAAACATGACTGGCCTCTTTAATGTTAAGGTGAAATTTGATGGTATCATCAGTCAGCTGATGCCATGGCAGTAGTTTGGTGAAGTCATTGGAAGGAAAAAAGTATGTAATTGGTCTGAGGCCCAATGTTGTTATTGTTGGAAAGAAAGCACAAACGTTTGCTTGATTTAATTGCTTCACCTGAAATTGAGACAAAAGCTGTGGGCATAAAGGACCAGTTTCCTGGAAAAAAATAGCGAGTCATTTATATCAAAGGAAATGACTTCCATTAATTTCCATTCGGGTAGCCTAAGACTAGGTTTATCACCTATCTGGAAAATGAATCAAAGCGAATAAAAAAACATACCACTGTACTCATGTTCTGTACCTTTGCTTCAATTTTACTTTTATCCGTGAAGTTTTATCTGAATCCCTTGAAAAATAGCTGTTTTGATTCACCATTAATGTCCTATCTGATTTGGGGTCACAAACTCCCACCACAACTTGATGTCAAAAGCTAAATCTCCCCATTTAATGTTATGCAATGAGTCAAAAAAGATTGGGACTCAAACTTGTTACAAAAAGTGGAGTAGAAAAAAGTCTTGCCGTGAGTAGGACTTGAAATGATGATGCTGGGTTTGCAAGGTAAGGCTGACCCCTTACATTGCCCTGACCTGTCACACAAATATTTTTAAGTCTGATTCAGATTCCAGGAGCTTTTTTCTTGGGAAACTGATTGCAGCACAACTTGTTCTTTTGATGCTTGAGTGCTTTAAAAGTGTTGTGCAAATTCAGGTTTTTAACCCACACAGGCACTTAACCATATCATTCCAAGTGGTGCAACACTCTCTCTTAGCATGACAAATATGTTGGACCTTTTTTCACACATCTCAGACCCATAGCCACCTTATTTTCAAAGCATTTTACCGCCACATGTCTCTTTTTAACAATATATATAATGATTTTGGTGAAGCAAAATGCTGGTTAGCACGCTAGCCTGTTAGAGTTCTTTTTTAAAGACACATAAAAAGTGATGATTAAGATCTGTTAAATTGACTAGAGCTTCTTTTTGCACACAGAGTGAACAAGAGGAGGTGAACTGGGTAGAAGACCTACTCTGGTTCCACCAATCACGTGTGAAGGACATTGAGTGGCTCACGGGATTGGACTTATTTCAGAATAGCAGTCGACCGATCTCTGAGATTCTGCGGTTAAAGACCCGACCCACTTCTACAATTCACAGGACAACATGAAGCATGTTTTTTGAATATGCATGAAAAGACACATAAAATAAAGATTCTGGGGTTGAATGATCCAAGTTATTAATTGGCCTGCATACACGTATATTTTAAGCAACATGCAACATGAAAAAAGTGCCATTTAGTGTCTATGCCATGGGATGCAGAACTTTTAATTCAGGATATATTACCACTGTAATGAACACTGTTCATTTTAATACGTGTCCTTCTTTAAATTTTTGATGAAATTCATGTAATGTATGCTTTAGTAAAACTACAAGGAGATACTGCTCTTCTGACACTGGTTCCTATATCACTTTTGCTTAGGCTTTAAATAGTTTGAATGATTGCTGCAATGACAGCTCCAATTTTGGTTTAAGTGACTGATTTGCTTTGGGAGATTTAACACTGCAGTCTCAAGCTGTCCCATTAAAGGGAACTTTTAGCAATTAAAAAAAAACAAAGAAAAGAACAGAGGTAGGCATGCGTAAACAAGACAAGGAGACCTTGGCCGTTTTACAGTCAGTGCACTCGTGTGTGTCGGGCAGCTCTTGCTGTATTTGCGGAAAATGTCTCAAACTGGAATATTGCAGTTAGAAAAAATCCTTTTCAGGCATTTTTATTTGATTTTTCCTCCTTTTCAATCAAGTCAAGTCAAGAGAAGTCAAGTAGATGTTTACTGTCATTTCAACCATATACTCAGTGAAAAAAAGAGCAACAGTATAATAATTTACAGGACAAGACAACATACAGTGCAGCCTACAGGAGCGGAAACATTACTAGTAGGAATGGATACAGTATTATTACAGATACTGTCTTCTAGCAGCAGAGTCATTAAAGTGTGCAAATAATGCAACAGTTGAGGTAGACAATAAATAATTGTGTTTTAAATGTTTTAAATAAACAATTATTGTTCATGAACATGTACAGAAGTGTGTTATCTGTTTTTCACACAGAAAATCAACAGAACTGCAATTTTACCAGGGATGCCAAAACAAGGTCCTACTTGTCTCTCCACAAGAACAAATTAGTTGTTGTTATTTCAGTTGAGAACATCCGCTACAAGACACATGTGCAGGGCGAGACCCAGGGCATGGTTGCAACAGTGTACAAATAAAAAACCTGGGTAAATCTCCTTAAGCCGAGCTTGTACTCCAGAGAAGTGACTGGACATGTTACTGGCACCACTGAAACGATGGTGCCAGTAATTGTTTTAGGTGTGTTGTTTTTCCTAAGAAAGGTTTGGTCACAGGTATCCTTGATGCAACAAAAGAGGGTTTCTGACGTTGTGTCAGGTGCATTATAATATCCCCAAAACACTCGTTGCTGGAAAAGGTTCTGGTCCACATGATGCAAATGAGAAGAAAATTGCTCAGATGACTCAAGGTTTGTTGTCCCAAAAGCAGTCAGCCAATGGTAACGAGATTCAGATGAACCAGAGTGCAAAGCGCAAAGTGTTCAAGTATTTTACTCCACACTTGTATCTCCTGAGCAGTTACTCACAAGCTGTGGGTAGTGAGTGTGTTCTCTCTAGCATAAGCTGCCATAACAGTCCATCACACTGACACTGACCTCTCAGAGGTAGTAGCCCTTCATGGGCTAAACTCCAGACCCATCCTAGCAATGTTTTGTTCTCTTACCACCATATTTGTAAGCAGAACATTAACTTAATGTTAACTTAATGTGAGTCCTACTTAATGCAGTAATCTTGTTAACAACTGAAAACATGTTTTTTATGCCATTTTTCAACAGCCTTCACCAATTTGGAAAGCTTCCTTTCACAAATATGGTGCCAGCACTTGTTAGCAGCACATCCTTTAAGTGCTGTAAATTGCGAGGTGGCCCCATAAGGATTAGATTACTTTGTCTTGCACATCCCACACATCCTCAATCAGATTGAGATCTAGGAAATTTTAAATCAACACCCTGAACAATGTATGCATTGTGGCATAGACTTTTTCAGCAATTTATGCTACAGTACCTCTTCTCTTTGACTGGACCAGACAGACTGCCCTTCACTTCCCTCGCACATCACATAAGAGGCACATAAAATCCCAGCTACCCCCCTCACTGGACCCCTGCATACCATCCCAACCGCTCTACAGATGATACCATCACCACCGCCCTTCATTCTCACGTACGTGAGAATTCTGGTCTTAAACTTCAGTTCAGCATTCAACATCATCATTCCTCAGCATCTGATTGGGAAGCTGAGACTGCTGGGCCTAAACACCTCTTTTTGTAACTGGATGATAAACTTCCTGACTGGGAGACCTCAGTCAGTCAGGATAGGGAGCAACATCTCCAGCACCACCATGCTGAACACAGGGGCCCCCAAAGTGCTCAGCCCTCTACTGTTCACGCTGCTGACCTACAACTGTGCGACAATGGACAGCTTGAACCACATCATCAAGGTCGCCAATGACACAACTGTGGTGGGTTTGATCAGCAGGAAAGGTGAGGCGGCATACAGAGAGGAGGTGTGTTGGCTAACGAACTAGTGCAGAGTCAACAACCTGTCCCTGAACGTGGAGAAAACAAAAGAGATGGTTGTTGACTTCGGAGGGTGCGACGTGATCACTCCCCGCTGAGCATTGGTGGCTCCTCGGTGGAGATCGTCCAGAGCACCAAGTTCCTTGGTGTTCACATCATTGGATCATGCACCGGATTGTGAGGACAGCTGAGAAGACCATTGGGGCTTCTCTCCCCTCTGTCACGGACATTTACATCACACGCTGCATCCGCAAAGCCAGCAGCATTGTGGATGACCCCACTCACCCTTCACACACACTCTCTTCTCCCTCTTCTTGTCTAGCATACGGGCCTCCACTCCCAGAATGAGGAACGGTTTCTTCCCTGAGGCCATCAGACTCCTCAGCCAAAACCGAAACATAAACTGCTGCTGCTATATTTGCACACTTATATTTATTGCTGCCTACCTCTGTTCTGCATTTTTGCACATGCAACTCCCTGCTACTAGAACACAGTGTCTGTCATAATACGGTATTCAGTCTGACTTGTACTGTAGCTATTGTCCATGTTGTCATGTCCAGTTGTTCTGTTGCTCTAGTGTTTTTTCTTGCACTCGCTTTCATCCTGTCTGCCCTTGTGGTCTTGTGGGGTTCTATTTCTGTTCTTGTATTGCACCATGGTCCTGGAGGCACATTGTTTAGTTTCACTGTGTACTGTGTGTGTAAGGTTGAAATGACAATAAAACCTACTTGACTTGAATTGACTTGACATCAATTAACTTCGGGCGGCCATGAACCTGTCACCAGTTGACTGGTTGTATTTTGTCTGACTGGTGTACATCAGCCAGTGTTTAAAATGTTTGTCAGCCTAGGAAAAAATGCTAAATGTGGGTAATAGTTCTGTGATTTGTCTATGAAACTGTTTGACAACTGAGTCCATGCTGTATGTGTCAGTGTACAAATGTAATAATCATCATGGTATATGATATTTTCATGTCATCTAGCCATCATAATTTGACACTTTTCAAACTCACTCAGACTGTACACTTGCTGTCTTACATATACCACCCACCAGGTGCCATCAGTGGTTTTAGTGTATCTAAAACACGTGCTTACTGTGAGTGTTTTGTCTGATTGGTGTATATTAGTCAGTGTATTTTAAATTTTTGCCAGCATGGGAAAACAAAAAAATGCTAAATTTGGGAAATACATTGTTGATTTGTCTATGTACTGTATAATACATGCTCTGCTCAGAATCTCATTTTAATAGCAGTAATGTGTTGGTGGCTATACATTTTGGAGATTTTAACAGAAAAAAACCTTTCTTTTTATATAATGGTACTATTGGAATAATAGGATTTTATGGAATATTGTGGAATAATGGAATATTGTATTTTTTGACAGCCTTTAAAATATCATAATAAAATATCTGTAAGATACCCGTATACCCATAAGATACTGCCTCTGTTCAGCTTGAGAAATGAATCCCCTTTCTTACATAGCGATTGTCCAGTCATAACTTAGCTTAAACAGTGGTTCCCAAACGTGGTCTTGCCCTGCACATTTTAGTGTATTCCCTGCTCTAACACACTCAGTCCAAACCAGAAAAGGCTTGTTAATAAGATCATTTGTTGGATTAGGTGTGCTGTGAGTAGGAATAGAACTAAACTGCTCAGAGTAGGAAGGCCTCCAGTTATGGGATTATCAACAGTCTGTGCCCAATCTGTGTAAGAGCTGTATGTAGTCCAGACAAGTCAGATGACTTTTAAGGGGGCTGAATACTTTTTTATGGCACTGTTTTCATGGTCCATAATTGTGTTCAGCGATACCACTCCAGTACAGCAGGGGGTGATAATGCCCTAACATTGGCATTTCATAATAATCAGAGGACTGGAATGGTCACTGCGATGGCTTGATTCTATTGTCAGTCAATGTTTGTGTGTAGCTTAAGGTATACATTGGATTATTGTCCTGCTGGGGAAACTCAGAATTGGTCCAGGTTTAGGTTCATGGGATAGGAACCCAGATTATTATGTACAGTCTCCTGGTACTCGATGTAATCCATGATGAAAGAGGAATTTGAACAACCTCATGACATTACAGATCCACCATCATAATTCATGCTGAAGACAGGATTCCTCCTGCATTACCTCTTCCTGTCAAACCAATGTCTGGTACTTGCAATCAAAAAAGCCAATTTTTGTCCTATTGGACCAGAAAATGTTGAGCTGTCAAGGACACTTACATTTTTATTTTGGTAACATCAGTGAGTTTCTTCTGGCAAGCCTAACACGTAATTTTTCCGCATTAAGTTTGTCCATAACTGTAGTTTTGGTGAACCCACCCAGTAGCTAACCTCTGCAATTTTCAAGCTGTAATCCTTGGCGAAAATGTTTCAGTTCATAAAAAGTTACGCCTAATCAGTTGCCATGGTACACTTCATAACAGTTTATAATAAAAGGTGTTATTGAGATTTTGTTTGCTCATTTACCCTTTGTTCCAGTGTATGGAATATATAGTCACCTTGTTGTCGTTATTATTTTTAATGATTTATGTGTTTATTGTTCAACACTGACTAGTGTGTGAATGCTGTGCTGATCTCTAGTTACTACTCATTGCTGCTGAAGATTTTGACTGTTAGATGTAGACCATTTTATTTACCATGGCCAAAATTTACAGAGCCATCACTGAGCTCCAGAACTCACACCTAAATGGACTGTTTTTTGTCACCTGACATTTCAGCCACCCAAGTACTGTTTAAAGAGGGAGGTCTTTAAGAGAGACCAGAGTCAAGTTTGGAGGAACTGAATATAATAAAACTGCAATAACTTGAATTGGAAATAATTGCAATCTGTTAAACTGGGTTCTGATAGGTCCACATAACAAAGAGCAGAGCGACAGTGTCAGTTCTGTCATTTAAATACATTTACCTCAGGTTAATATTTTAATTACAGTAAGATGAATGTAGATTTGATAATGTAAGAGTTATCTGTATTTTGTTGTTTTGTCTACCATTTGTGTATTACAAAGGAGAGAATAGCCAGAAAATATATTTTGGTCAAAGAAGTTCCATTAGTTCCTTAATTAATAAATAATTTCAGGAGATAACCACTATTTATAACCAGATGAAATATCCCACCACAATCTACCACTTGTTATATCCCAGTGAAACAGTATGTGTTTTATCTTTGAGTAATTTTGTCACTTATTTTATATTTTCAGTACAACATTTTTTGATAACCTGATATGTTTGGCCCTTTTTCCTCACATTTTGAAGGATGCCAAAAATGCCAATAAATCTGTAAATCAGAATCAAAATCAAAATCTCTATTTACTGAGAACATGACTTTTTTCTTCATGCTAGTGTCAACAAAAATATCAAATAAACAATAGACAATATTACTATATAGATAAATGGAATAGCTGTGTTCCAAAAGCTACGCTGCAGCCAAAAGGGTAGACCTTCAGTTGCACTGTTGGAAGGTGTGAAATTTAATAGTGAAAATTTTGCTGATATGAACAATAAAAAACAGGGAAGAGAGACACTGATACCAGTGATGTCATGTGACAGGCTAAATCATAATGTAGTTCACTACAACCAATAACACAAAACAAGATAAGACAAGACAAGTTAAGATAAGATCCTTTATTAGTTCCACGGGTGGGAAGCTAGAAAGTGAAACACAATTGTTGGCTAATGAAACTGTTTTTCCCTTTCAAGCGGTAATGTTTCTACAGCATGTGTTCCACGCATATGCAAAGCAATTCTCCGTGCTACATTGGAGTTTTTGGGGGAGTCTTCAACCATGTCAGCTTATATGGACTCACCCCAGGCTTGTTGACAAGTGCATTAGTTTCCCCTACATTCCCACCAATATTCAGCCCTGAGTATCTCATGGTTGTCCCTAGAGACATGCCTAAGAGAGAATCAGAAAGTCCCACAGAAAGACAGTTATCAAGTACCCACAGCATGGGGAGCAATGAGCCATTTCAGTTTGTCCAAGAATAGGTCAAGGCTGATAATAATGAACTGAAAGTAAAAAAAAAAGCAAAAATATGTAAATTAAATAAGAGAGCTGTCCAGGATGCTTACATTTGAATTTTGATGTCAGCAGTGGCTTTTTTCTGGGAAGCCTAACACATAATTTTCAACCTTGAGTTTGTCCATAATCGCAGTTTTGGTGAACTCACACACAGTTTTCTTACTGTAATTCTTAGAGAAAATGTTTCATTTCATGAAAAGTTGTACTGTAGCACTGCAGGGTCCCACCTAATCAACTGGAATATACATTAAAGACCAAAGTGCTGTTTAAAGAGAAGAGACTTGACTTTGGAAGAGACTTGAGTCAAATCAAATTATTTCTGTAGTACTTTTTACAACTGAAGCTATCGCAACAGTCAATTGAAATTGGGTCTGTACACAACTTCACAACTCATACAGATGAAGATTTTGTTTCTTAAACAGTGGTTTAAAAGCTCTGATACATAACCAACTGGTAAGATTTCTTGAGATAAGCTTGAAGAAATTTAACTGAATGTGCAAGCAGAAGGCATATGACAAGTCCCTCCTTGTAATCAGCCTCATAAGTGGCACCTGCCATCTGCCCTACATAACCAGGGCTTGCAGGTATGCTAATTGCAAAGTCTTCACATTTGTTTGCCGTTCCCGAATACTTGGACCAAGCTGATACCAGTATATCTGGGTCATTCTGAGCTCCGTCAGCTTCTCCAGGAGTTTGGGTGTTTCGTCACCCCATCTCTGTGTTCAAAGTATTCATTCTACATTCACGGCATTTAGCTGACACCCTTATCCTGAGCGACTTACAATCATTAGATACAGGGACTGTCCTCCTGGAGACACTGAGGGTTAAGTGTCTTGCTCAAGGAAACAATGGCAGAAAGTGGGAGGGGATTTGAACCTGTAACTTTGTGGTCATCAGGTTCACAGGCAAGTGTTTTACCCACTAGGCTACTATCACCCAAAGCTTACTAGTTCTTCTGCTACTTTTTGCATTCAGGTGTTTCGCCACCCATCCTTAGTGCTCCCCTTGGCCACCCTCTTCATGCATGCTCTCAAAAACACACACAGCACACTTTCAGATAGGCACACACAAATATCTCTTCTCCTTTTTATCTTCCTTTTTCTTGGAGGGAACTGTCTCTGTTTGCCCTGTCCGGGTCTGCCAGTTTGTTTACTCCTGGCCATTTCTGCTGAACCATCATCCGTATTCCAGCTCGGGTGCTCAGTGGCAATGCACTTGCCTTGCTTTTGGCAAAGCTCTTCCACTCAACCTTTTCACCACTGTTCAAGCCCCACTTGCCGCAGATCTTACTTCTGCTGCACATTTCCTGTACTCTATTAGTGTCTGAACTTGGGCCCTTTCTTAAAACTTTGACTGGCAGGTCGTCTTAGCCCCCACCTTTTATTACAGGCTGATAATGTCCAGATGGTGTAGGATGTGATACAGAGACAACAG
Source organism: Brycinus macrolepidotus (assembly GCA_037974445.1). Taxonomy (NCBI): domain Eukaryota; kingdom Metazoa; phylum Chordata; class Actinopteri; order Characiformes; family Alestidae; genus Brycinus; species Brycinus macrolepidotus. Next base: position 2,070 of record JBBPCZ010134647.1, on the reverse strand, counting down.
GTTTGTAAAACTACAGGGGTGCCTGGGTTTGATGCAGGCACCTCAGAGCACTCACTGATGACAGAGTTCAGGGCACCTGGTTTGTAGTCAGGCAGGAGATCTGGTTTTGGAAATGATGACAGAAACTTGAAACAGGTAGAGACAACACAGCACTGATTAAAGAGATCACAGCTGTTCAGCAGTATCTGAGGGATGATGGTAAGGCACCATGAAGGCCAGCCACCTTCCTAATCATCTGCTTTCTGTGGATGACTCTGTATTGAGCATTGGTAATAATGCGTGTTACAGGCTGGATGCTGGTCAGAACAAGTAGGGGTGATGAGTGAACAGGGTGTAGACAGAAAGCTGTAGATTTCACATTTGGCAATTATGGCTCACAAATCACAAGGCAGCTCACAGAAAGTGTTTACACACTAAACTTAATAAAATGATTCTACTGTCACCAGTGGAGACGTGCACCTGATGTTAATTTAACTCCTCTCCTGGCTGATTTAAAAGGAGGAGATTTCTTTTGTTCTTGTGACAGTAATTGGTCCCAGTCTATGCGGTTAAACAAAAATCACTCGGGAATTTGACTGCAGGCTAACTCACTTACATCACTCTCAAACTGTGCACACAAGAAAAGGCTTTTTGGGAAATTTTCCAAATGTGGTATCTAAAGCTACAACACAATAACAAGACTGTGCAGATCAACAACAATGTAGGCTTCACATAAGCCCAGTCAACACCTTCACTGAAGCATGCATGTGTTCATGACAGGCACAACTCATGCCCCATTGAAGCCCACATGAAGTTAAAATCAAGCAGCTGAGATGTAACTTGCATGTAACAAAGATGAAAAAAAAAGCAAGCATAAAGATCTTAATTATGCAGCATCTTTAGCTGTTGCATAAAGAATGCAGAAACCACTTGTGTTATCTGATTACGATAGTAACAATAATGGTGATCCCTGCTAGAGCTGTCTTTATGAAATTCACACTGTTATAGTAGCACTAAGCTAGTAGTGGTGTCTATTAATTTCCCCATGCTGAATTTAACACTACATATGTGAGCTCCAGCTTAAACATGGCTATTTGAGGCATTTGAGACATTCAAGTAATAATCTTTATTTTGGACATTTTTACAGTGTGTTCTTCAATATTTCACCTAAAATCCTCTGCAGATTAGTGGAGATGCCTGTTGACTAGTCAGCTATCTGCCCAGCTGGTTACAATATGTGATGGCAAACATACACATATTCATAAGATTCTGCTGATGTGGTGAACAGCCATCATCAGAATCAGAATGAGAAAGTTTTATTGATTTCGGAGGAAACTGCTTATGCCATGACTGCACAGACACAAGAACAAGAACAACATAAAATATAAAGCAAAAATAAAGTAAAATACTCTGTACTAAATACACTATGCTATATACTCAAAATACTGTTTTCAGTAAGAGAGGTGGGCATAAATACTACAGATAAATAAATAAAATTACTGCTGCTCTCTTTCCCTGGTGGTCTAGTGGTCAGGATTCAGCGCTCTCACTGCCGCGGCCCGGGTTTGATTCCCGGTCAGGGAACGCAGCTTGGGGCAGCTGGTGGCCTAGTGGTTAGGGTGTTGACCCTGCAATCAGAAGGTTGTGGGTTTGAATCCAATCTGCTAGTGTCATCACTGAGGTACACTTGAGCAAGGTACCGTCCCCACAGACTGCTCCCCAGGCGCCCCTCATTGGTGGCAGCCCCCTGCTTCACTTGGTGAATGGGTTAAATGCAGAGAAATAATTTCACAGTGTGTGCTGTGCTGTGGTGTGTTCACACGTGACGATAAGGGGCCACTTTACTGAGTTCATTATTACACGAAATAGTGACATAAGGAGTGATACTGCACATGATAAGACTATTGCATAAGTAGAGACATAAGCAGGTTGGGGGGAGAGATACCTTGGAGTGAGATATTTTGGGGGGTGGCTGATGTCGGGAGCGGGGAGCGGTGACGGACGGACGGGGGGTGTGGAGAGATACAACCTTTCTCGCTTTACGTTTTACACATGCTTATCATCTATGTGTAACAAATAAACATCTTTGAA
>JBBPCZ010134620.1:0-21840 GCA_037974445.1 Brycinus macrolepidotus | reverse complement strand
AGCAGAGGGATGGAGGAGTGGAAGAATTGAGAGCTGGACGAGCAGAGGGATGGAGGAGTGGAAGAATTGAGAGCTGGGGGAGCAGAGGGATGGAGGAGTGGAAGAATTGAGAGCTGGATGAGCAGAGGGATGGAGGAGTGGAAGAATTGAGAGCTGGGGGTGCAAAGGGATGGAGGAGTGGAAGAATTGAGCAAGGAGAAATGGGGAGAAAGATTAGATAAAGCAGTAGAGAAATGGAGGAATGGAGAGTTGAAGGAGCAGATAAGTGAACATGAGCGATTGTGAACATCCCCCACATCTCTGTCACATAATGCCCACGGCACTGGACAACAGTAGCAGAGGCACCCGTGCTTTCTTACTTTCATGCGATTAGATTTTCTCCCTGTTTAATGAAACTAACTTGGGGGAGGGGAGAGATAGAGAGAGGAAGAAAGACCATAAGAGAAAGAGAGAGACAGTATGAAGAAAAAAGGAAATAGGAGGAAACAGAGAGAGAAAAAAAGAAATTGAGGTGAGGAGGGCATGAGCGGATAAGAATGAGAGAAGAGGAAAGAATTAAAATGAGCAATCATTCAAACAAATATGCCTCCTCTACTTTGTGAACTGGTGTATTCCACACATGCTCAGTGTGCTTTTGGAACAGTCTGGTGAGTCTGCCATAGCTTCTCCTTTATTCCAGTTTAAGATATATGAAACTGAGACAAAAAATGTGAGGATGAGGCGAATAAAAACGATAAATCATATTAAAACTTTATTTTTCCATTCAGTCAAATAGAGCAGAGTCAGTGTACACAGACTTTGTTTCTCAACATAACACGCAACTGTAACTGCAACACATTTTTAATTTGTAAGTCAAACAGCTCCTTTGGGTCATTTTTTGTGCAAATTCAAAGAGCAGTTGCCACTCTGCTCTGATCTCACTGCATTTTGTAAAATGTGAAACATCTTATGAGAGCAACGCCATGAATGTGAAGAAAATGAACAGATAAGATATCTTCTGGAAGATCTGGGACATTTTACTGCTGTAGTCTTTATTAGAGCTTTTATGTGATCTTTATTAAACTACTTTTTCCAAGACTGTGACCATCAGAGATCATGAGTTTATGGGTGGATGTGTAGAATTGCGCTGAGGGTGTAAAAACCATGACTGATCTTTGGAATGTTGTGATTGATCATAATCAGTTAAAATATATTTAAAATTATATGCATTCATTTTCTGAGCAGAATTAATTTCTCTCAACGAATTTATGAAAAATTTACAAGCAGCTGTCTAAGAGTTAACCTTATTATTGGGAGATTGTGAGTTCAAGCCCAAGTGATGCCATAGCCATCAGTGGCTGGGGGTCCAAGAGAGCATCGTCGTGATGCCTGGCAGCATGAGTGTCTGTTAGCTGATGTAGCAGAATTGGCGGTTAGCTTTCTCCTCAAAGCGCGTAGCATCCAATTGAAGAGACATGCGAAGCTCTTCACATGGTTTGAAGTTAGCAAATTCTTGTCTTCCCCCTCAGACGGCCGGTGGTATTGTGTAAAAGGGGGAGTCCTGGACACTAATAAATTGGGGAAACAATTAGGAAAAATCTATAAAAAATAAGCACAAACAGACATGTTTAAAGATATAATTGATAGGGTAAAAACTATGTACAGTAAAGAATACAAATTGTTGCTAAGTCATTGTTGGCAATTACAGAACATGGAATACACAATTCCTTTTAAATTTTTTATTTAATCTATTACAGCTTTATATTAATTTTGACCTTACCAGTGTATCAGTTGACTGATAATTTTGGCTAATATTAAAATAACAAAGATCTTCTTGTATTCCTCTAGTATTACTTTGAAGTTCCTTAATATTAGAAACCCTAGTAACAAAAACTATTTGTATAATTCTAAGGGATAAGGTGAGACTGGAAATGGTTAGAAATAAATGGATTATGACTATTTTGGACTTCAGAAGGAAAAAAGGTAGGTTTCAGGTGTGGACATAAGTGGACATTTCCTGAGTCGTTGTATTTGCCATTACATTTTGTTTTCATGTTACAATTTGAAATACAGCTACAAAGTTAAACAAAACAGCAATGAGAATTTGTTAATCATTAAACAGGTAGCATTAAACAAGAGCTGCCTTAAAAAAAAAAAAAAAAAAAAGCTCTGGTGCTGCGGCATGTCATCATGCAGGTGTAGGTGCTATTCTATCCATGTCTGTGGAATACTGAGATACTATCAGGTCCTAGCTGCTCCTGCAAGAGGAGAGCTAAGTATTGATTGAAATTCAGATTTTCAGTAAGATGTTTTGATGTTTTTCTTATGAAAGATGGGCAAAAGCTAATACTGTTTACAACATCCTTTCTTTCCATCCTCTGACTGTTATAAGAATTCAGCAGCGGTCATCCCTTGGCCAGATTTTATCGAGCAGAATATTAAAACCCTGAGTGCACTTGCTGAGTTGAACTTTCACAGACCTTTTTCATGTTTTCTAAGTGAAACTTACTGTTCAGTTGTTGTCAGATAGAATAGTAACCCTGCTCTGATGACCTTTCCAGCAGGGGCTTTTCTCTCTCAAAAACAACAAAAAAAAAAAAAAACAAGTCAAAGCCTTTAAAGTGTAAAATGCTTTCGCTGCTTTGCCTGAAAACATCAGCCATGCCATTTTATGTGTGGGCAGCTTGCATTCGCCTCCTCAGAGCAGTTGCCCAAATGGTGTTTTCATCGACCGCTACCTTAGCTTTAATTAGTGATGCCACTAGCCACTAAATTACTGTGTAAGTTCATCAGACAGTAAAAAAACAGCCATCCCTGGACTGCAAGGTCACCAGCACTTAGTCCATTCAGTAAGCACTGTGTAAATCATTACACCACATAAATTACTGTAAGCATCCAAAAGAATGTTAGGTACTCAAATACTCAGCAGCTACTGGTTTATTCTATTTGTTTTCGTACTTACATTTGGTAAAGGATGTACTCTTCATGTAATAGACCTCCTAGCATCAACAAAACTAGTATGATTATGTTTCAATATGTCTTATAATAGTTTACAAAAACATTGGTGAAACATAGTGTATCATGGTTAAAATGTTTGGCTAAAATACTTTCATCAAAGTACTTCAATAAACAAAAGCTCTATTAGCAGCCATTTAGTACCCATGAGCCGCCAGAGGGCTACATGCATAAGAGGTTTTGTTTTTGTGGGAGGACTGGGGGGTATTTTTTCTCCCAAAAGTTTAGTCGTGTCCATTTCCACCCACTAGTTATGTTTCTCCCTTTCACACAATGCTACCAACCCTAAGGGAATGAGAACTAACACATGCTTCCTCCAAGTCACATGAAGGACCAGACCTTTTCAAACTCGACAGCTCTTAGTGAGGAACACTAACTGCCAATTGTGTTGATTAGCATCACACTGAGTGGTGGAGGAAGGATATCTCTGCCTATTTGTGTCCAAAAAAAAAGGGTTAGATATATTTTATTCTTCTAGAAGAACAAAAGTAGCTGGAATATAGAAAATAAACAGCTTTCAATCTTGACAAAAGAAGAAATGAATAAACATCAAAACTGTCTAAAAAGAAGGAATGGAAGTAAGTTGTCCTGTGACCACAGTGATAACCTCAATGTTAGGTGCTTGTCTCATATCAGTCATCATCCACATTAAAAATTGCATGTTATAGTTTTACCTTTGTTATAATTATGATGCAGATCATCTGCTGGTGATCTAGAATGCAACAACAACAGTTCAGCATAAGAGCAAATCACTGTCAGATAAGGATTTTTCATAGGTTTAGCAGAAAAAGTTTCTTCTGTGTGCTGTGAATGTATTGCTCAGCAGCATGGGTTTTGAGTGATCTCTTATGGGATGATTTTAATGGAATCTCTGAAAATTAGACTGTCTGCTCATCCTGAATGTCTAAACACCAGTAGGACTGTCATTACATTTATCATTTCACAGTTATTTAGTTACAGTCCTAAGAGCCAGTTAGCACATAGTTTTAGTTTACGCTCTGAAAAAAAACACAACAATAAACGAAACAGTAAAGCAAGATTATACAGCTCTTGATAACCTGATTTAGGTGTGTTGGGAACGACACACTTGACAAAATCTAGCTAGAGAACCATGGGGGCTGGATTGAGAACTAAGGCTGAACAATGTTTGGGAAAGAAGTCTCATTGTGGTTTTTGGGATTAATTGGGGAAAAAAAAGTTAAAATGTGCTCATTTGGAATGTGCACAATACTTTGCAATATGCTGAAAACACATCATGTGATATTGATTGGCCTGTGTAATTTTTTAAACAAAAATTATTTGTTTGAATGTCCTAAGTGTATTGATTGATTTGTTTAAGTACACTTACTCAATAATATAACACAATACTCTTATGAAAACCTATTTAATAGCAAATGGCTCCCCCCTCTGGAGAATCTTTTGTCTGCTGAACATGAGTGAAAGAGTTGCAAGAGTTGCAAGGTCCATGTGGGGATTTTTCAAATAAAAAAAGTTTATGAAGTTCATGAGCATTTTGATCAAAATGTATTTAAGATTATTAAAGATGAAAATGTAATCAAATGTGTACACTATTTTGACTATTACTGTATTATTATGGGTAATTATTAACATGGTTTTATTTTATTAACATGGACAAATTAAACCTCAACTGAACTCAGAAACCCTTGTTTTTAGGTTAGAGCCGGTCTATAAGGCTCAAGCTTCAGCACTCTGATGTGCTGCTAATTTTATACAGCATACTTCATTTTTTAGTCCTGTCAGCACAAACAAGGGAAGTCCAAGAAAGCAGTTTTAAACTAAAAGTATAGGGTAATCGACGTATAGACCGGTAGCAGAATTAACCTGAAGATGAGCCTTCATTCTAGTGAAATAGGCTAATTGAGGGCTCCAAGTGTTTCATCTCTTCAGACAGAGCTGTGCTCAGCTTGGTTTATGCTCATGAGATTGATTTTCTAGTTAGCTTTGAAATGGAGGCTTATTGTAGCCATTTAGCAATAGAGAGGAGGAAGTGGAATTTACAGCTGATGCATCACGCAATGATACCTTTAGTCCTCGGTGTAGAGGCTGTGAAATTCACCCTGTGAAAAACCGTACGGATCCCATACACATCTATCAACCTACACGGTTTGGCCTGCAGTGGATCGATTGCAAATTATTTCCTGTTTCACCATAAAGTGCCTCCAGTTCAGAGTGTGGATTATACAGTGACATTCATACAGCCATACAGTCAGCTTTTTTCTGTGTGGGCAATGTACAGTGATCCAGGCTGTATAATATAAAATAGGATTGTGCTTCCAATGCCGAAATCTGACACTTAATCAGTTTTTGATAATACTATAATTCTCTGGTAAGGCCCTTATCAAGCTAGTCAAAGGCAGTTAAGCATTTTCCAGAACATCCGTGCTTTATGCTGCATAGACTTTTGTACAATCTTTATTATCCCTTATCAAGCCAGTAGCTGTTTACTAACTTAGCAAGCCAGTTATTGCTAATTAACTTCCTGATCATTGCTACATTACAGCAGAGCAATGTATGTGTACCAATGATATATGTTATGAGTTGGTAGGAGGTCTTAGCCTAGATACATTTGTTTAATATTTCCATAATGAAACAAATTAAAATAAAGAACTGGTCTAATATCAAACTGGGGGTATCTGATATGATGAATTACATCACGATATACTTTTCTGACTGTAATTTGGATATTGTCAGTACCTCCAGAACACTGAGCAGCTTCATGTCATTATAAAAGGATTTAGACTATGGCCAAAACTTCATACTGGGGATACATCTGGTCCCACTAAGGTCCAGGGATGAAGTTTCTGCAGTTTTCAAATAAAGGACTTGGTCACTCCACTTTCACAAAGGCCGAAGACTTTGTTGATGGCTTTTTGTGACATTGATCAGACATTTAAGCTAAACTTTAGCTAAGTTACTGAAACTTAGGCAAGTTCCTGTGTTTCCTGTCTGGAACAAGAAGGTGAGTTTCTTCTTTGTTCTTCCAGACAAAGGATTGACCTCCCTGCTTATAAGAAAGGCAGATACAGGAGCCGTTGTGGGAGGTTGTGATCAGCTTTTTATAACCTTTAAAATAGATTGTGCCACCGCATCTTTGATGGCATTGCCACCAGTTAGATGGCATTATTACCATTATTATTAAATGAATAAACTATGTACCCATAGTTTTTAGTTGCATTAAAGTGGCACTACTATTTTGTTTGCAAGTCTCACTAAAAACATTATTACATGTATCGTGATATTATATACTTGCAGCCATCCTTACTCTGAGGCCATCTAGGAGACAGAGCATTTATAGGATGCTCTGGGACAGTATTCCTAAAGCTCATCCCAACAGAACTGCCTGAGGATCTGTTCCTGTCATCATAAATAAGAGAGGAATCTGATCCTAGATCAGCATTTCTACTCTGATACGCTTTGTGAATGAGGACCCTGATCGGTTCGTGAAGCTATTGGGTATAGCCAGAATGCACAACTTATAACCACCTTTGATCCTCTTATTGGTTAGATTCCTAATGAATTTATGAATACCCCTCAATTTGGATTTCAGTTCAAACCATATCTTCTGGAGTCATTTCAGACTGAATGCATGAGTAGCTGAATTCAAAATTCTCGATGACTCATCACATCAAACACTTCCTCCTTTTTCTTTTTTTTCCCATTTTTACACTGTGCTGTTGCTGCTCCCTCTCAGTATGCAGTGCCACACTGCTGCTGCTATCCTTCCTGTGGATATTGGACTGAACATTGTTTAGTGACAGGGAAGACTTTACACTAGATGTTGGAACATTTCTGTGAGGATTTGATTTCACTCAGCATTGAGAGCATTAGTGAGGTCAGGTACTGATGTTCTAGAACACATACACAACTCCAGCTCTTCCCAAAGGTACTGAATGGAGCTCCATCACTCCACAGAACAATTCCACTGCTCCACAGCCTAATGCAGTTGGTCTTTTTAACCCTCATAGCTTTGGACATGATGACTTTGGGTTCATAGAGCATCAAGGTGCATCGCATGCTATTGGGCAATGCTTTTCTATGGAGATAGCAGCTGTCTGTTTGTAACTGAAGACCTGTTTCAACAATGATTGCACCTTAAAGTAGCTGAACTAACCAGTTACAAGGAGTGTCTAGATGGTTTTGGACATCTAGTTTCTTAAAAATGACTATAACTTATAAAGGCTTAACCAAGCTATGTTTCAGTGAATGTGGGCCACATAGTTCAATAGTTTCTGTAATGGTCTGGTTTAGGCTGTAATGGCAGCCTGCAGGGTTCCTCTCTCCATCACACCCCAGGGGTCGGGCTCAGGAACACACACTTGCTGATGTCATTTCCATGCTCTATGGTGGTGGGAGGGCTGTGAATATCCGCTTTTATTCTGTGTGGGGAGAAAAACGAAGAGTGAACTCGCACCTCCTCCGAAACCCAAAGCCATTCTGCCCCATCTGCAGCCTTACACTGCTGAAAGAGCCCTTTAACCCTGCAGGGCTCCAGCAAAAAGGCTTTTATCAACTTTTTATTGTTCCCTAGTATGATTTCTGTTGTGTTATTAAATGTGTCATGATCTAACAAAGCCAACAAAGCAATTTCATTTAAGCAGTAGGATTATACATTTTTGTTACTCTGATCTTCTCAGCAGTAAGTGTTTCCATTGTGGTACGATTCTGAATTGATCAGAAACTAACACAGTGCATTCTGATATATATATATGCATACGTGGGTCTGTCATGGTGTCTCCCCACTCTGGTCAGATGACATGTGTGCTCTCCCAGTTGCAACTGGCTTACACAAGTTCTATTTTCAGAACCAAACCGAATTATCACACAGTCACCAGTGACTCATTAACTCATTCATTTATTAACTTATATTCTTTATAGTTTTTGATGGTTTGTCCTTTCTTTTGTTATTAGCTTCATTTTTTGCTAATTTTGTTTGAAGGAGAAAGAAGAAATGTCCATGATGTTTAACCATCCATCTTTTTTTTTTAATCATTTCAATCTGCCGATTCCCCAGTTTTTAGTTGTAGCACCATGCTTGCGTTTTTTTCCTTTCTGAATATACTTTGAAAATAAAATTCAAGAGAAAGTCATAGGACATGCTTGAGGGATGCCCAGGATCCCTGTTTTCTACCTTTTTCCAAAAGCCAGGACCAGATTTTAAAACTAAACAGCTTAGGGTTCATCTGCATGGGAAAGCTCACTATTAGCTGAACACACATCATAATCAGTGACAGTTGTGTTTGCTTTTTATTTGGAACTGGTTTGACTAAATAATAAACTATGTGCATTAAAATGTCCCTGAATAGTCTTTCCGGCATTAGAACTCAGTGTGATGTTTTGCTGGCGTGCTAAAACATAGTTCTTTGTTGAACCATTCAAATATTTGATCATGTGACATGGGTATAACATAACATATTATCGCTTTTACCATGTTGTCTTTGCTGTGGCGTGGTAAAAAGAGTTTGCTTGGTGTTTCTCAACCATAGTCCTGGAGGCATCTGGCCCTGCACTTTTCATGGCTTCCAACACACCTGATCAAACTAGTCGGCTCGTTAAGAACCCCTCACTGAGCTGAAGTTGGTATGTTAAAGCAGGGAGAACACTAAAATATGCATTATTTTTGTGACCCTCTAACCCAAACTGATTGCCTTGCTGTCATTTTTCTCTTGAAATCTGCTGTGAGAGGCATCAACACAGTCAACTGACGATTCGGTTTTATAGATGATGCAGGGCTCACAGTTCGATACTCTCATGGTCTATTCAACAAATGAAGACTGAAAACAATTTGATATTTTCACAATATTCAGATTAAAATGATCACTATATTCAGTACTAGCACAATTTATTTGTAATTCAGTTTGAAAGGGCTTTCAGTAGAACTATCAATGGTCACTATGAAGATTTTCTGATGATTACATTTGAACAACATTGATATTGCGAGGTTGTCTGACGGTATTTTGGATTTAAATACATTCTAGGCCAAAACCTTCTCAGAACTATCATAAAACTATTTTTGAGGGATGACGCAGGTATTTATAACAATTTTATAACCTTAAATCTTTCTGTGAGGGACTTCTAGAGTCTTTAAACTCTTCCAACATTTGTTAACGGCAGTTGTACTCAGTGTAGAAAACGTTCACCTCATTCTTCATGGAGCTGCATAACATAACATAACACAAATCAGCATGTGGATGAGACTTTATCATCCAGATGGTCTGTTTTGTGTAAATGTCCAGACTACTCTTAAAGCAAAGCAGCTGTGAAGAAGGTTTAAAGAGAATTAAGAGGAAATTCTGAGCTGTAGCCGCTTTCCTGGAAGCCATTCGTCGTCCCAAGTACAAAAAATTCCAGTGGTAGATTTTTAATCCCGACAAATTAGTCCACTGTTAATCCCTCCAAACCTTTAATGGAGGACTTTCAGTGCAATGTCACGTTTAGGGTTTGAGAGGTTAATGCTTGAAAAAGTAATGGACAGTCAAGGAAAGGGAGCAGGTAGGGTGAGCATCTCATGAAAATACACATTAGGGGTGTAAAAGTGCATCAATGTGAAATGTGGGGATTCAGTTGAACATTTCATTTTGGAACACTATCATCAGTTATAGTAAATTCTGATAATATACAGTGATGTATGTGCTTGTTTTGTTTTGTTTTTTCTAATTTTCAGACTATTTAAACATTAAGTCCAATAACAAACCGCTCCTATTGTCCTATGAGTGCCTGAATAGCCTCCAGCACCCCCCAAAACTGGATGGAACTGTGATGAGGTCACAGATTTAAAGCCCTTCTAGCTTCTTTTGTTAATTATTGTAATAAACTGCAGCATTTCTACATTTTACTGCAAGACATCTGTTTTCTTCTGTTCAGACCCCAGAAAAGGTTTTAACACAGCACCTTAAACCTGTAATAGAACCCCCCCCCTCTCTTGACTCAGCCGTCCATGTGTTTATCCATTTCTCATTATTGTCATATCCATCTGCTCCTCTGCTCTCCTTTCTTTTTTCCCCTTCCCACCTCTACCATTTGGCCCAGCTTGTCCTTAGGTCTATCCAGCTGTTCTAAAAAACAAATAAGCAAGTAAAATGTGTGTTCAGCCACCTACATCACTTTTTCTCCACTTTCTAGTTATTATAGACCTTTTAGCTCTCTCTTTCTCTCTCACACACACTCTCTCTCTCTCACTGTTTTTCCACTTGCAGCAGCAGCTGGGCAATAGACTTGTTAATGAGGATTAGTTGGAGTTTGTACACAAGTGCATTTAAGATGGATCTCCGTCATGCTCTTACTTTTTCATTCTCTCTCTCTCTCTCTTCTACCCACTCCCACTTTCTCTTTCTTTTTATCTTGGTATCCCCCCCCCCACACACACACACTTTCTGATCTGTTTATTTTTCCCAGCTGTAGTTCAGCTCTGGCCTGGGGAGTATAGAGAAGGTGTGAGATACATACTACAAGACGATGTTGTTTTATCTCTGTTCTGATTTAACCTCGGATACAGTTCAGCCCTCTCCTTTCCCACTACAGTGCTTCACGGCAACTTCAACTTAGAGGTTTTAAATTTCAACTTAGAGGTAACTTCAACTTAGAGGTTTTAAATGCATGACAAATAGAACATAGCACTATGAGGAAAAACCACTATACTGGTTAAAACAATAACTAACCAACTAATACTGAAAATATAACACAACACTAAAAAATCTGGCAAAGCACACATCTATTCCACTGCAAAACTTTCTACATCAATCAAAACAATAAATATATGCTACAAAATGATGTAACAAATAATCAGGAAACACTTTTCAGGCAAAACACTCACTGCAGTAAAACCATCTGTACACACAGTGAGGGACCAACAAAATGACACAAGAAAGAGAAAACACTTCACTATAGGTACAGTAGTTTTATTGGGCTTCATACAGTAGAATGAAATACTGTAATACAGGTGCATAGGCAAACTCAAAAATACTATAATGTTATACAAAAAAAGTATGGCATTTGCTTTACTCTCTTCCAACATCAACATCGCAAGCAATACTTTCCCTGGTGGTGCAACGTGGGAAAAATCTCAGAGGATGTTAGATCCATCCTTGGTGGTCTGATGCTGCGATTGCCGTACATGCCTCTGTCATGGCATCTGAAAGATGATCATACATCTTCTATCTCCAGGCAGAAATGAATTCCTCAATAGGATTAAGGACTGGGGAAAATGGAGATTTCTCAAACTCCATTGACATATTTGGATGAGCCCTAACCCTCTCTACGTCTGTGTGATGGAAGTGATCATTGTCCTATAATGTTGGACAGTGATCCCAGCATCTTCTCTTCCTTCAAACACCAATAGTGCCCTGTGAAGCTCATCAAGGAAATACAACTCTTGTAGAGTTATATGGCACAGATTTTGGGATGTATGCTAAATCAAAACATTTAGGTACACAATTGTTACTATACAGCATTTTGAAACTCATCATATATGCACCTTCTTAGGCACCTAAATATGGTAAAAAGGCCATATAATTGAAAAAAATGAAGCATAGATTCTTTGAGGAGAGATTAAATTAACACACTGGAGTACAAAGAGATATATGGCACAACTTTTGGGATGTTTGCTACAGGACCAGTTTCTGATATACCTTCACACATAGTTATGTTTGCACCTGTCTGCCCTGGTATCTGTACTGTTGTTCTGTGCCCAATGACATTCGTCCCACGCCTCCTGGTCTTGGCCAGACTGAAGCCAGCTTCATCCACCTAAAGTAATATAAGAGGCTCAGCAATGAACTCCAACTCCAAGATTCTCTAAAATCACATCAGTCATATGAAATGAAACACAGCAAATATGTAGTGAATGTGCAGCTGTTGCTCATTACCTGTACATACTGATATCTCGGCTCCTTTACCTGGTCACTATTCCTTTCGAATGGCACTCTGTGAATTTGTTTCATGCTTAGGTTGTGACATTTCAAGACCCATTCAGTAGTTGCTATACTGATTGAATGAATATTGTGGAATATTGTGTGTAGGACACAAAATGTAGGACACAAAAGACAATATGTTTTTTTTTTTATTGTAGTAAAAATAAACCTGATTACTGAATGGATGCAAATACAGTATGTTTTTGCATCTACCCGTTTTCCCATCTGACTTTCACACATGTTCAAATGATCGATGTCACACATGACCATGAAATGTTTAGCTGCACTTTGAAATCTGCTTTATGCATAGAGAGACCATGATTAATGACATGGTCTACAATAGTGGCTCTACTTTCGTAGCTGACCTCTGTTCTTGGTCGTCTTTGTCCTTGTCCACCTCTTCCTCTTCATCTGGCACGTCCTCTCTGGCTTCTTTCATTTTGTGTTTAAACCACATAACCACCACAACCTTTGTATTGTTTTAGCATCTTTTGAGTGGTTTAAAGTTAGATTAGCAGGACGTGCTTGACCAATTGCAAGTTTGGTCCAGTTTTATGAAGTGTTTTGTGACTGGGCCTTAGCACCTGCTGCTATTTTGTAGTGAATGGCTTGATCAGACTCTCCCATGTGATTTTGTTGTTACCAAATGATCACTGTGACCAGAGTTTTGCAAAAAGTCTTAAAGCAATGAAAAATGATGTGCAAGCAAAGCTGGGGTCTTTCAATTTTGTGCAAGAACGTTTGGAATTGACAACTATTTGGAATATTTGGAATTGACAACTGACATGCTGTTATGCACTAATGGCTTGGTCAGTGTAGTTAAGCACCTGTGAAAAACTGTGATACCCTTGATTCTCTCTCTCTCTCTCTCTCTCTCTCTCTCGCTCTCTCTCTCTCTCTTTCTCCATTTCTCTCTCTCTCCATTTCTCTCTCTCTCTCTCTTTCTCTCTCTCTCTCTCTCTCTCTCTCTCTCTCTCTCTCTCTTTCTCTCTCTCTCTGTGGCCTGTTTTTTCTCCATTTTGTTGTGATTTCTGTTTCTGTTTCTGATTTCTGTTGTGATTTACTGTCAGGCATTGTGTGTGTGTGTGTGTGTGTGTGTGTGTGTGGATCAGTCTGTTTGGTGGTCTGAAACATTAGCAATTCAAACAGGCAAACAGGCCAACACTCTCTGTCCCGTTCATCCATCTCTTTATGCCTCGCTTCCTCTGTCTGCTTGTGGAGTCCTGCAGGAATGTGTGCTGTTTTTAAGTCCTAACATTTTGTTCTAAGTGTGTGTGTGAGTGTGTGTGTGTGTGTGTGTGTGTGTGTGTGTGTGTGCGTCTTTGGCTGCCTGTCTATGTGTTCATTTTCAGGATAATAAAAAAAAAAAGTGTCAGAGTAAGAGTAAAGCAATCTGACCTACGAGAGGACTAACCCAGATGCCAGAAATATGAATTTTATGTTAGGAATAGTACCACCTTTTTTAGAGAAATAAAAATGTTCTTCTGGCAAAGTGTGTTATACGTCAAACCTTTTTAGGAACAACTAATACATTTTGAAGCTCATCATATATACACCTTCTTAGGCACCTAAATAGTGTGATTGCGGTTCAGTGCGTTTGTATAAAATTTGGCAGAGTATTGAAAGTTTAATAAATGGTCAGGAGACCACTGAAAAAGAGAAAGAGAAAATGATGGAGCCCTGTTTTATATGAGTGTGGTGAGAGAGCCGGTGGCGTGATACGCGTGGAAGCCGAGGACGGAACAAAAGAAAAAAAAAAAACAAATGTGAAGAAACAAACACAGAGCAAAACACACAGCGCACTCATAAAACGGACTTCCAGACACCAAATCTCAGAGGTCAGTTATATAAAAAAAGATGTATGTGACTGATTGCTGTGGTCTAATTAAATATAATCAGCCTGTGAATGCTGCTGCGCATTCAGCCACAAAATAAAATAAAATTCTCAATCTATTTTCAAATGTAAAAAACACTAAATTCATATCTCAATTCTAAAATGAATCCAGTCACAGATATAACTGTGTGATATAGTGGTGTGTGAAGCAGTCATGGACGGGTAAAGGATTGAGCAGCTGCAGCTGGCTGCTAATTTTAGCCTTCTGTACTGTACAGCTATACTGTATAAGTTCCAGAGCACAGTCCTAGAAAGAGCAAGAGGCAAAGAGAAAGAGAGTGTGTGTGTGTGTGAGAGAGAGAGAGAGAGGGAGAGGGAGAGAGACACAGAGAGAGAGAAAGAAAGAGAGGGAAAAGGGAAAGGGCATATTTTACTGGCATTGCAAACTTCTAGTTCCCAAAATACATCAATAAATTTACTTATCACACAAAAATAAAAAAATAATATAAGAAAATAGGGAAAAATGTACAAAGACAAGACTTTTGTCATCTCTCTTGGTTACTATTTATACTGTAAGTCTTTTAAAGCTTCTAGAAATCCAATATCAAAGTTTTGTCATTTTTGGAAAAGACAAAGCGAGACAGTCTGTGTGTGTGTGTGTGTGTGTGTGTGTGTGTGTGCGCGCACGCGCGCGCGCTCATGTGGCTACAGTGAAATGAAACGCTTTGATTACAGTCCATCTTGGGCATGTGTGTCTCTAAGGAAATGTATTCATTTTTTCTTGAGGCATTTTGGAAAAAACATCCCACTAATTTTCTTCCCCTTTCATTTCCTTTTTTGTTCGTTTATTTAAAGGACCCATATCACAGAAAATGATTTATCTTGAATTTTGCAAATAGATGTGTTTCATGTAGTATGAAAAAACTGTTTCAAAGCGTACTGTTCACTCCCTAATTAATTCAGTCCACATACTGTATGGACAACAAGCTGCAAGAGCAGCAGCAGCTCATTTTGAAATTATGGTTTTTGTGATGTCATTTGCATCTTTATTTTTAAAGGCATCCTATTTTAAAGAAGTCCTGTAAAATAGTATGGTTGTCATAGCTACTTAAAAGCATGCAAACCATAAAAATTGGGTACAGGGGAAGAAAATGATATGCAGCAAAAATGAAGAATGTGGGCCCTTTAAGTTCAAATGAAATTGCTGAAGACTCCAAAGGAAAAAAAAGCGCAAAGAGACTCAGAGGGAAAGAGAGAGAGAGAGGCACGGGAAAGAAAAATGTGACAGAATTAGAGAGAAATTACAGGAGAAAGAGAGACAGAGAGAGAGAGAGAGAAAGAGAGAGAGAGCAAAAGAGAGAGAGAGAAAACAAGAAAGACTGCAAGAGAGAGAGTGAGCGAGTGTATAGGGGAGAGGAAGTGTGTGGGAGAGAGAGAAAGAGAGAGAGAGATTGAGAGAGTGAGCATGTGATAGTGAGAGAGAGAGATGGGTGATAATTGATAGTGAGTAAGTGTATAACCCCTGAGGCTCGGTGTGGCATTCTTCTCTCCTCTCCTGACTCAACCATGTTTATCCCTTTCTCATTATCATATCCATCTGCATCTCTCCTTTCCTTCCTTTCCTCCACTTCCAGTTCTTTCTCCATCTCTCCATCCCACCCCATCCCTTATTCGGCCCAGCTAGTCTTTGTGCTAATCCAGCTGCTTAAAAAAACTAAATAAACAAGTAAAATGTCACCTTTTCTCCTCTTTCTAGTTATTACAGGCCCTTTAGCTTTCTTTCTGTATCGCCCTCTTATAGATGGATGGATGGATGATGGATGCATAGATAGATAGATAGATAGACAGAAGAACAGATAGATATCTTTTGTCTTTTTATTTGTTATTTTTGTTATTATTTTTAAATTGAACACAGGTCACCAGTTAAAAAAAATAAATAAAAACACAAAAAATGAGGCCTGATATTTTGATACATTTAAGCAACCATATGCGTGTGTGTTTGTGCATGTGTACAGTGCCTCAGAACTGTCCACATGTCTCTGAATGTCAATACAGACGTTTGAGTAACAGTGCCTAATAGCAGTTAACAGGCTGGTCAGTGCTGGGCCTGTATTTCTCCCTCTGACCTTGTCAGTGTCCTTCAATGGGAGGGGGACCCAACAGTGGACTGCGCTTTACCATAGTCACATGTGACATGAGGTCATGTTTTTGTAGGGGCGTGACCAGTGGTCAAATTGAAAAAAAAATTAATTCAAGGGGGATGGTGGGTTTAAATGACTGAGTGGGATCTGGTGCGGGGGTAGTGTTGCTATACCTACTTTAATTTTTCTGAACGGACTGTAACGGAATAAAATATAGCTTTTCAAGGAGATGATTTTAAGCCCTGGGTGGGTCTGTCTATGCATGTTCGTGTGAATGTAGGCATACAGTTAGCATGGGAAAATAATTGTTTTGATGCTCAGCTTATATGATCCACATGGAGAGAAATACTGGCCAGTAGTCGAATCAGTGAGGAGATTATTATCAGTAGAGAGTACTATTTGGCATTGCAAACTTACACAAAACCTATGCTACATTCCATTTACCTCAAAAGTAGTAAGTCGGAGCTGGAAATAATATCACACCTTAGAGAAAGGCAGAAAGGCAGTTTACAGGTTTGCAACAAGACTGCTTTTGCAAAAAGACTGTAGCAACATGGTGGGCAGCTGGTGGCCTGGTGTTTAGGGAGTTGCCTCTTTACTTTTTTTTAACATGTTCACAGAAGATGGACAGCACTGTGTATAGCTGAATTAGTGAGACACTAATTAAAGAGAAGCACTAATAAACTTTAGGGGTGAGTTCTGGTTGAAATTTCCTGCACAGAACTCAGAAATTCTGACTTCCCAGTTGAAATAGAAGACTGTTGCTGTCTCAGCCAAAAGTTTAGCTTGCTGTTTTCACCCAAAATGTAGCTTTCTATTGACAAAAGTTAATTTACAAGCAAAAGTTACCTTAATTTCTCAGTTGAAATGTAACTTAATGCATTAGACAAATGTTGGCTTGATATTTTGGCCAAAACTTAGCTTGCTAAAGGCCAAAACCTAGGTTTTCTAAGGTTTCTAAGCCACATATCAGGAGTATGACAGAGTAGAACACGTGTGGTTCACAGTGAATCCTTGATGGAATATGTTTGAACAATTGAATTTCATGGTTGTGTGCATTTGGCTTAATCCAAAAGAAATTGCTAAGCTAATACAACCATGGCAGATAATTGGGGTCAGCTTAAAGATTTGAATTGGATACGAATAAAGAATTAGCTCAAATAATTGTGACAATTGTGAAAGTGGATAATTGTGTTTAGTCTTGGTTGGTGTGTACTGGACCATATCTGGTACAAACAAAAAACTGTAGCACATGTATTTGAATCAGTCCCAAAAGTTTAAATCAGAGAGAATTGGGTTTAGAGAGAATGTACTGGTGGTGTGTCTATTTTATGTCCTCCATAGCTGCGTGTGTGTGTGTGTGTGGACATTCGTGGCTGTTATGTCCCATGTCTGACCTTACTGTCATAGAGGGTCTGTCCCAAGTCAGCGTTTATTCCGGTGCTGTGTTCCCTCTCTAAGAGCGACCGGTACTGGCCCAGCTCATACACGAATGCTGACCTGCATTTTTAAAGCATTTGAAGCTTAATGTGGACGTTTTTAATACTTGGTCTTTAAATGAATTTTAGCTTCAGCTTAGCTCAGCACACAGCCATTGTCCTGAGACAGTTCTCTTATTGAAAATATCGAGATTATATTGCATGTGTGAGAGGTGCTGCTCTACCGCTGCAATGAGGTCACAACTGCGTTTCTATATGCAGAAAATGAATTACTAAACTGCACTTTAAAGAAGAGTAGAGCCTATTAAACCTCAGCAGGAGCCTTTTCAGCAGGAATATAATTTCCTGGCAAAAGTGACAAGCATCAATTTGCAACATAATAATAAAATTATTAAATAAATAAAAGAGTACAGTTTGAACACCCTGTTCAGTTAATCTCTGGTGACAGCCCGGCCCCTCACAGTAATTCCGCGACAGTGTCAGGAAACAAAAGGTCACCATTACTCACTGTCTTTGGGGCTTTGTTGAGCATAAAATTAACTTCTTAATCTGTCATTTCATGTGTGCAGCACCATACCATAAGGGGGCTATTAAAGTGCCGTTAAATTAACACAGTAGTGATTTTGGGCGATTTATGGATAAAGCAGGCTGGGAGAACATTTCATGATTTTTTTTTCTTATAGGAGATCATGGCACTACTCTGGCTAAGAATAAGTAACAGAATAACCACTCAAGCAGGGAAAAAAGGAAACGCGAATGAATAATTTCTTATGCAAATGAGGTTTGGCTGTGTGAATCGGTGCGGATGGCCATGGAGGCGTTGAAGAGACGGCTTTTTATCAGAGCCACAGGGACCGCTAGCTCATCCTTACTCACTCGCACCTCGGATTTCATTCCCATTAAGCTCCTCTGATTAAGCACTGTCATCGGCTTTAGTCCGCTGCTCATTCCAAGCCAAAATGGTCTTACTCCTGACACCACTCACCTGACACGCCTTCTGTAGCACCTTATCTTAACCCTGTAAGACCTAAGGCTGAAAGTATCTGGGCATGCCTTTATGTTAATGTATGTAACCTTTTGGTATATTAAACTACCATCTCGTGCCTCAGCACAAAATCAGTTTGTTCTTATGCCAGTTATTGAACGCAAATATTCAATATAAGGGATAGCGGGCTAAAATCCATATTCTCATTTTTACTGGGATGGGTATATATATAAAAAAAACTATTTATTCATGTAGGAAAAAATGACTTTCTGACTATCCACACTGATGCAGTGGTTAGATAATCCTGAGAAAAAAGTTCAACATGTGGATTCTGCATAATCTTTAAAACATTTTGGTCTAAAGGTTTATGATGTCCAGCTGTGATGTACAGCTTTATGTACCAAAGACAGTCATAATTCATTTTTACATGACCTTTGTCCAATCTCTCTTTATCCTTTAGAATGAAACAGGCTGTACTTTAGGGCTGATATATGTAAATAATATATGTTCTGATCGACTGCCCTGTCTTATCTCTTTCAGTCCGGGCTGAAACACTCTTTACAACTTTAGGGTAGGCTAAATAGTTGGATATACATAAATATGTTGGTTTTTCATGAGATCACAAAAATAATGACTTGAAAATGGGCTGTTTTTGCAATTAAGATTGAATGGATGGGGGCACGAACAGTACGTTTTACAGCTTAAACAGCATACTATATCAAACATTTATTTCAAAAAGTTGTTTTCTGCAACGACAAGGTCTCAGCATATGTGGATTTTCTTCTGTTCTGTCAGAAGCTGATTGAGAGAACGAAGAGTGTCCCAAGTTCTGTCTGATGGAGTCATTTTTACATACAAAAGCAATTCAGAAATGTTATGTGGCATAATAAAAATGATGTACAGAAATAAGATGACAATAACACATATATAGATTGAAAAAGAGATGCAACAACTTCAGAACAGCCCTACACAGGGCCAAGAGATTAAACAGGGAAGTTCCACCTGCTGACTGTAAAGTTATTCAAGTTCATGAGGTTTACAGGGTTAAATCTTTGTGTAGAGCATCATCCTAGCTTTGTGTAGGATTAATACAGATCATGGAGCTTCAGGACCTACCAGAACTTTCTGAAGAAATCTGAGCATTAATCTCTGATTCAGATAAAACAATATAATCTCAAACTTGCACAAGACCTATGCAAAAATAATCATACAAACCTAAAAAAAAAAAAAAAAAATCTGGCTACACTGGATGGCTAACTTCCATCATCAGACCAATAAGAACTGCTACAGACTGCAAGACATCTTCTATCTTAAATCCAATTCTGGCCTAAGTTCAAATCAGTTTGACAACAACGTTTCAGTCCAGCCCAAGGATTAATCTGTGTCTGGAAAACGTTACTAACTGCTCAATACAGCAGCATGTCCTTGAGTGACACCACGGCAGCAGATAAGCATTTGTCCAGGGAAAAAAAAAACAACATCTGGCCTGGAATGCCTCAGTCTCTCCTAATACCTTGTGCAGCAGTGGACTGGCATTTTTTGCTGCCCGATGCGTTAATATTAAACGTCTGAGGACGTATGAATTATGTAAGAGTCTGGCACATTGTCCTAAGTCTCTGGAAGAGTAAACTCCTTAGGATTAAGCCATGAAAAGCCCCTGTGCGCTCTCTCTCATTCTCTCTCTTTCTCTCTCCCCCCGCCCCCCCGCTTCATCCATGGTTGAACCTTTCCACTTAACTGATCCAGTTCATCTCTCAATTCTTTGTTCCGTTAAATCTGCCTTTTCTCTCACTCTCTTAATTTCACTGAAGTCTTGTTATTCTTTTATCTGTCTCTAGAGCTCCGCACTGTACATTTGCATATTAGTCATCCCCTGATCATCTCAGATCAACCAAAATGGTGTTTTCTTTACTGTTCTCTTACTCTGCGTGACACCACCAGCGATAAAATCCTTCAGTGATGCTTGGACAGCATTTGATTAAGTTGCTGGTGGACGTTTCAAGTCAAAAAAAGACAGGCAGGATTGCACATTCTTAAAGGGCCCATATAAAGAAAAACTATATTTTCCTAACTTTTTAAAAAGCTTTTGATGTGGTTTGTAAACAATGTGAAAACTTCAAATATCCACAATCATTCCCAGCTGATGTTTTCCACATAATGAAGTAATTCACTGTTTTTATAATTATTTAAATCTTCAACAGTTTAGCCCAGCCCATTCACACTAAAGTTATAAGGATTGTTTTTGCTTAGACAGTTTTTGAAAGAGGCACAATATAAACATTCATGACAGTTTCCTTAATTTTAAGTGACAGTCATAAGAAAATAGTCAATAGTCAGTTCTTGTGACATTTTATTATATACACAAGTGTAAAAAAAAACAGGAAAAAATGTATAAAACTGGCTTGTTAAAGATATGAGAGCCACTATAAGCCAGTATTAGGTGACATAGTTATTCACTAACATTACAGGAGACAAACATATTTATACAAGGACAGTAAGGGAAAAATAACAGATTCATAATATTAAACTTCTTAGCTTTTTATTGTCTTCCAAATTACACCACAAAGAGTTTCACTCACCTTGTAGACCCTTGGTCAGCATCTCTCCCACCAAAGCATCCCACATGTATTATCGATTGTTGGTGCTTTAAAGAAAACAATTAATTTGGCTTATAGCCTTGTTCATCATGAGACTATGCTAGTATCTCCTTTCGCTGAAGTGATATTTCTGATATCTCTAAAATGACATTGTCATCGTCATTATTTTTAAATGAGAAGACACTTTTGACGCTGTTTTTTATTGAGCACAGACTCCATACAGCATGGTAAACTCAGACACCCCTAATGTAGTTCTGATCACCTCCTCCCTTTTGACGTAAATTCAGTGAATCCTTGATAGGAATCCAAGATCAAGTTCAAAAGTGTGAAACCATCTTTTCTGATTGGCTTTCCCTGATGGTAATATGCACACAGGGTGAGTCAGACACGCATACACAAACCAAAGTATGATTAATACCAGAGCGTTTAATAATTTTCTCATCGGCGATGAGCATTTCTTGAGCTTTCACTCAAGCTGACCTGTGACCCTAATAAACACATCTCTCCTTCAGTGTGTGTGGAATACACACAGGGAGTGAGGTCTGCATTAGTCAGCACGAAAGTGATCTAGGAGTGATGTGAGAACGCTTCATCTGTATTCAGCACTTGTCAGAGGAAAACATCAGTCATAGAATATGTATCTAACTTGCTTAGATTTTTTTAGATGTGGTAACATCCTCCATAGTGTAAAACATCTTTGTGAACACACAAAAACATGCAGTAATACGGGCAAAATGTGTGGAAACATGCAGTGATTCTTTAATATATATGCAGCTCTGGAAAAAATAAGAGACCGCTGCAAAAATGTTCAGTTTCTCAGGTTTTATCTTTATAGGTGCAAGTATAGAACTGAACAGCTTTGCCTTAGTTTTTAAGAACTGCTGACAATATTTCTCCTAATTTCCAAATAAAAATATTGTTCT